>JAJKFI010000036.1:721294-773653 GCA_029204185.1 Lerista edwardsae | reverse complement strand
CGCTTGCCTTGCGGGGGGAGGGAGACGCCCGCTTGCCTTGCGGGGGGGAGGGAGACGCCCGCTTGCCTTGCGGGGGGGGGGAGACTCCCCCTCGCAAACCGAACTCCAGTCCCACTCCAGTCACGAGAGCGAGGAACCCGCGCACAGCAACCAACGCCCGCAGGTCTGGCCACGCCGCAACACCAACCCTCTGCCCCGCAGCCCCCCGCCCGACCCCCACGGAGAGGGACCCACCTCTGCAAAGAAGGCCGTGGTGGTGAGCCGCTGGCTGTCGTAGAGGCTGCTGAGCATGGGCGCCAGGTTCTTCACGATGGGCGGCAGGCGGGGGCCCGCGTGCTTTGCCATCGCGCTGGGAAGGGGAGGAGAGGAGGCATCGCACACACCCCTCCCCCCAAAGGAGTCTTCCTGCAGCCAGCCTGGGGACCGGCTCAGCCAGAGGCAGGCACCGCTCCCACCTGCCCCCCGCCCGGCCGCCCCCTCCCCGGGGAAGCTACTGTAGGCAGAGCCAGCTCTTTGGTCCCTGGCAGCCAGCCCAGCCCAGCCCTGCGGGGGAGGACACGGGAGCCTCTCGAGGGGGCCCCCCCAGGGCGGCGGGGGCAGGAGCAGACCCGTGCCAGTGCCGCCCAACAGGCCTCCGGGCCCCCAGGGGAGCAGGCGCCTCCCCTGCCCTCACACAAGGGTCACCCAGCCCAGCAAGACCCCCCCCCGCCAGGGCCCGCTTGATCCAATCGCACAGTTCCAGGGCAGGACCCCCAAGGAGTGCCATGGCAGAGAGGCTGTCCAGAAGCTCACTGCAGGGAGCCCCGGTCTGAGCCCCCGCCCCCACGGCAGGGGCAGGATGCACAGCCGAGTGAGCCGGACTCGAGGCCGCTCCCTTCCACCGAGCCCGGGGGCGGCAGGGACGGACACTGCCCTGGCCCACGTCAGAGCCGCCAGAGGAGCGCTGCGGGCCGCGGCTCACGCGGGACAAAGCCTGGGGGGTGGGCTCTGGCGGGGGGGCTGCTGCTGCTGCTGGGGGCAAGCTCACCTGGCCAGGAGGGCCACCCCCTCGTGGTGCCGCTCCACGCTGCTCAGCTGCTCCCAGCCGCCAGCCTCGGCCACGGCGTGGACCACCTCCTCGCTCCCAGCACGGACCAGCATGGCCTTCAGGGTCTCCACCGCAGACCTGGGGAGCACACAGGGCAGCAGCCACACCCAGGTTGGGGTGTGTGCGCATTGCTGGGGGAGGCGACGCCCCCCCCAACGCCCCCAGGACAGCTGCTCCAGCCCTATTGCACTGGCAGGTTCCTGTACGGCTCCCACAGAGGGCTGGGCTGGGCTGGGCCCCACAGGCCCCCCCCCTCCCATCCAGAGGACTGGACAGGAGCAGAAGGGGTGGGGCAAAGGCTCGGGGCCCCCACGCAGGACCCTGCTGCAGTGCCATCAGCATCTCTCGGAGGGGCCTGGAAGCCCCCAGCCCCTCCCCACAGTCCACAGGCAGGGCTCTCTCCGGGCCCAAACGCAGGGGGCACCGCAAGCCCAGGACCAGGGGAGCTCGACTGTGGCTGGAGGTCGAGTCGCTGGAGGGGAGCAGGGGGATGCCTGCGAAGGCGCCAGACCGGCCAGGGGCAGCACAGGGCTGGGCCAAGCCGCCGTCTCCCTGCTTGCACCAACGCGCCCCACTGCGCTCCTCCTGCAGCCCACTGGGCGGCATCAGCAGCTGCCCCCCCCCCAGGCCAGCCACATCCAGCCCCTGGAAAGGCAGCCGTAACCCAATCCGGCAGGGCCGAGCGCGGGCACCTCCGCCCCACGCGAGGAATGCAGAGGCAAACCACAGGCCGGCTGCAGCAGGAAGAGCGAGGTAATATTTCCTGATTTAGGGGGAGACAAGTGTGGGGGAAAGCGAGGCCTAATCCCCCCACGGAGGTCAGGGCCGGCCTTCATACCTAATACGTTATGGGCCGTGCGGCACCAGCCAACCGCCGAGCTGCACCCCAGAGCCGTTGCCGGCGTGCTGATGAAAGCGCCAAATCAGTTCCACATGGCAGGCAGGCAGGCAGGCAGGCAGGCAGGCAAGCGCCCCCCCCCCCGGCCAGCCATGCTGCTGGTCGTACCTGCAGGGGTCGAGAGTTCGGGGGAGCTGCCCTCGGCCAGCGCTCTTCCTCTCCCTGGCCTGCACGTTCTTGGGGGGCTGGACACCCACCGAGCAGCTGACCCGGAGCAGGAGCGTCACAAACAGCTGCGCATGGAGGCCCAGGACGGCCGGCCCAGACTCCGGGACAGACATGACCTCATGCAGCGCACACGTGGCCTGGGGCGGAAGCGGGGGGGGGTGAGGGCTGGCAGCGGCAGGACCTGGCCCACCTGGCGCAGCAAGGACCCGCCAGCACCCACGAGGGCATGCGCCAGCCCCCGCCCCGCCCCGCCCCCCCCCGCCAGGCCGAAGACCCAGAGGCTCCGAGCACCCACCGTTCGGGGCAGGGGGCTGGGGCTTGCGGGGCAGGGCTGGGGGCACCAGCCAGGCGCAAGGCCAGAGGCAGCTCTGAGCCCCTGTTGTATTGGGGGGGGGCAAGAGGCACGCACAGCTCGGCCTGGACCCTCCGCCTCCCCGAGGACGGAAACTGCCGCGGCCGACACAGGCTGGAGCCCCCTGGGAGAGCGGCAGCTGCACAACGGCCACTTGTCAGGGGCCTGGGGGGCAAAGCCCACCCCCACCCCCCGCCTGCAGGACGGCTGCCGTGGCACCTGTGCCTGGCTCAGCCGAGGAGGACCTTCTCCCAGCTGCTTCCCGGCTCCGAGAGCCGCCCGGCCGTGCTGGTCTTCTGGGGGGGATGAAACGCAAAGCGATCCCCGCAGGACCAACACCTGGGAGGCGTTTTATGAGCCGGCGGATTAACACCCACCGGCACGACACGGCGGCTCAGCACCGCCCAGCCTGGCACCGACCCCCGAGCGGGGGAAGGGGAGCAGCAGCTGGGGGGGGGGGAAGAGGCGGCTGCACGGCCGGCCGGCCAGCGGGGGACACTCACCGCCAGGGGGAGGATGGTGGCCACGCGCTCCAGGGTGCTCCCCCGCAGGAAGGCCTTGTTCTCCTTGTAGGGCACGTCCCGGTTCACCTTCTCCAGCAGCAGCTCCAGGACCTGGGACGCCAGCGTGGGCTCGGGGGCCAGCGCCCGCCACATGGTGCAGGTGCCGCTGCAGGCCAGGGAGGGGGCGCGTGAGGGCAGGGGGCCACTGCGGGGGAGACTGGCCAGGCGCTCCGCGTGCCTCTTGCCCGGAGCACGATCCTGAGCAGCTCCCGCGGACTGGCCCCAACGGCTCCTTGCTGATGGCCGAGGAGGAGGAGGAGGCTGGGCAGAGCCCCAGGACCCGGCCAGGACAGGCCCAGCGGCACTGGAGCCCCCTCTGGGTCCCACCAGGGAAGCCGCTCCCTCTCCCCCACCCAGGCTCAAGGGGAAGGGGCTGCCAGCGGGCCAGGTATAGACACAGGCAAGAGCAGGGCCCTCCAGGGCCAGCATGCCCATGCACGTGGGGGGGGGGGCACAGCTGCCCCACGGACCCCTTGCCCAGCGGACAGGCCTGCCCCCTCCAGTCCTACCTGAGCGATGGGCACCTGCGCGGACTCCACCCCAGTGCCTCAGGTTCCAGCCCCTCCCAAGGGGGGGAGGAGACCCTCGGGCCCCTCTCCCCAGGCCCACTGCAGGGACACAGACGCCCCACTCGGCCAAAAGGGCCGCAGGGACCGGCTGCCACGCCGAGTGGGGGGGAGCAGGGGCGACGCAGGCTCACCCCCCCCCCGAGCCTCACCCCCCCTTCCGGGGCGCACCTGTCCAGCGGAAGCGGGTGGCTCAGGAGGCTGGAGACCACCACGGCCCTGTGCTGGGAGGCCAAGGTGTGCACCATCTGCTGGGCAGCCCGCTGGACCTGCTCCTCCTCCACCGCCTGCAGCTTGCTGTGCACCATGGCCAGGATCTCGGGCACCTGCGGGGAAGAGCCCACACTCAGCAGAGCTGCCCACGCTCGGGGCTGGCATGGGGGGGGGGGGCTCTCAACCAGCACTTGCCCCTCTCCCGGCCCCCCCGACACTCGCACAAGTGCCACCAGGGCACCGCGGTGGCAGCCTCCACTGCCCACAGCAGGCTTACTCTGGAACTGCTCCACATTGGGGGGGGGGTCCCGAACTGCCCACTCATGACCTGGCAACCCCCCCCACCCGCCCCCCATGAAGGCTTGTTCTCCTCCACCCCTCCCAAGAAGGGGCAGAGACTGCAAAGCTGGACACGTCCAATGATCAGGCAGCGCCACCCGCTGGCTGGGAAGGCAAAAGGCCTCTTGGGTTAGGGGCTATCTGCCCAAGAGGAAAATCCTTTCTGATCTGGGGGGCGGGGGGGGGGGGGAGGGAGAGAGAGAGGATCCTGGCGGGCGGAGGTCTCACTGTCAGCCCATGCAAGGCGGACCCATTCCCAGCCCCACGGCTGCAGGGGACACTTCGGCCTGGTCCTGGGTGGGCTGCCAGCCCCTCCCCCCCAATCACTGCCTGCACGCTTGCCAGGGCCCTCCTCGCGCAAGACCGTCCTTGCCTGACCTCCCCAGACCATCTGCCCCCCCCCCAGGTGCAGGACTCTCACACGGGCTCTGCCTACTCACATCCGTGCAAGCTCAGCCTCACCCAGCTGCTGCCCCCTCACCTGCTTCTTGGGGTTCTACTGCACCGCACGAAAGCCGGCTCCCAGCCGGGGGGGGGGTGAGGGTCAGCAGCAGCCAGCGCAATCGGAGGCCCACCCCTGGGGAGCCCCTGCTGCCTTCCCAAGGGCCAGAGCCCTTCCCAGCGGCACAGCCTCCCCTTGGGTGGGGCTCCCCCCCCTGCTCCCCACCGCCTGCACCACCCCCTCACGCAGAACAGGCCCCATGGAGAAGCCCAGAGAGGCCCTCGACTCCTGGCTGAGCAGAATTCCTGGTCGGTCCTGTGCCCAGCCCAGCGAGGGGCAGCACTTGGGCAGGGCAGGGCAGGGCAGGGGAACCGGGCGAACGGGGCTGCCATCAGGCTTCCCCCAGGATTGCAAAAACAAAACGAACACCCAGGTTTGCTCCAGAGCAAGAGCAGGTTGCCCCAAAGCCTTGCCAAGGCTGGCACCGAAGCAGAGCCGGCACCCAGGGCTGCCTCACCTTCTCCAGCAGGATGCCCCCCCCGCTCCTTCAGGAGGGAGTTGACCATCACGGTGGCGGCTCGGGAGCAGTTCCTGTCCGGGTCCGCCAATCCCTCCAGCATGGAGAGGAGGAGGCACAGCAGCTGGTCGGGGGGGAGGTGCTTGGCAATGACCTGGGGGGGGAGAGGGGATGTTAGTGGGCACAAGAGCCCTGCCCAGCTTCAGCCCGGTCCCCGCTGTGGAGAGCAGAACTCATCGGGCAAAGGCCCCCTGCCTTGCGCCAACCCCGGCCGCCCTGCAGGGCTCTCGGCTTCCCCCCCCCCCGCTTCCTCAGCAAGACCTCTCCTCAGCCAGTCCCAGGTCCTCTGGTGCCAGCCAGGTGGGCAGGGGAGGGGCCTCTCGCACACAGCTGCTCCACCCACCCTGTTTAGCCCGTGCAGCCAGCGGGAAGCACCCTAGGAGGGCTCTCAGGCTGCCACGGATCCCGGAAGGACAACCCCCCGTGCGCCACCACCCACGCTCCCTCTGGCCTGGCCAGCTGCACAGCCGTGCGGGGGGGGGGCTCAAAACCCCTCCTCAGCCAGCCTTTGGGCCCCGCAGGACGGAGCTCCAGACATCGGGTCAGATCCCGCAGCCAGCGCCAGCCTCCCCCCCTTGCCCACGGCGGTGTGCGGGCTGCAGGTGGGGCGTGCCTGCTGGGAGGGGGTCGGGAGCCCACCGTGGCAATGCTGCAGCAGGCCTGGAAGAGCACGGTGACGTCGGGGTCCTTCAGGGTCCGCTTCAGGGCTCTCAGCCGCTCCACCGACTCATCGGTGTGATCCTGAGCAAAGCCTGCAGGGAGAGCAGCCAGAGACCCTCTCAAAGAGCCCGGCCTGTGGCGGAAGGAGGTCTGCCAGCTGGCACCCCGCGGAATGCCACCCCCACCTCCCGGCCTCCCCGGTGCCCCCCTGCTGCAAGCGCCAGAAGCCCCCTCCCCCGGCACAGGCCTGCCTCTCAAGCAGCCACAGAATGCTTTGGATCCCCCCCCCCACAGAGGAGATACTGCCCTCTGCTGGCCAGGGAGAGCCGGCCATCCCCCTGACCAGGCACAGCACCGCGATTCGGGCTCCAGCCTGATGCCAAGCCTGGCTGCAACCCCAACGTCCTTGATCCCCACAGCGGGCGCCGCCCAGGAGGAAGCCCCCCGAGGTCCCGCCTGTCACAAGAGCCCCCGGGAGGCAGCCGGGGCAGGCCCACCTCGCCCTCCTGCAGCCGTGCCGGCAGGTCCCGTCAGCGCCGCCCCCCCCCCCGCACGAGCGCTACCTTCGTAGGACAGCTGGATGTAGAGCAGGGAGTAGACGCAGTCCACGGCCCGCAGGCGGACGCTGGCCAGGGAGTCGGTGCAGCGGGGGGCAAAGAGCGCCATCAGCAGCCCCAGGTTGTGGAAGGGCACCACGGCCTGCGCAGGGAGACAGAGGCCAGGGCGGCATATGCCAAGGGCGCTCTGCTCTGCCCCCACCCGGCCCAGCAGCGGGCAGCCCTGACTCTGGCCGAGGGCACACAAGCAGGCCTGGCCCAGGAAGGGGGCGGGCAGGGAAGAGGCTGTCGTGGGCTCTGGGGAAGGCGCCGTCTCTGCAGCCCTCCCTCCCTCCCTCCCTCCTAGGACGGCAATGAGAACCCAGCGTACGGGGGAACCCTCCGGGCTGCCCCCAGCAGCCCCCCAGCCAGCCAGCCCCACTCACGCTGACGACCAGCTTCTCCCGGTAGAAGGCCAGCACGGCGGCACTGAGCTCCATGGCCGCCTCCCGCTCGTGCTCCTTGGCGGACCTGGTCCAGGGGCTCAGGTGCTGCGGAGAGACGGGGGCAGAGTCGGCCCTGGAGGGGGTCCCTCGCACAGGCCCACGGGGCGGCTGGGCTGCACCTCGGGGGGGGAGGGAGGGGGGACCCAGAGCTCCAGGCTCCAAGGAGGGCGCTGAGTGAGTAGGCAGGCGAGGAGGGGGAGGGAGCGCCAAGAGGCCCCACAGCAGCAGGCGACCCCCATCAGACCGGGACCCCCGTCAGGCCAGGCAGCGGCCGGAAACGAGGCACTTCTGCAGGCCGCTTCTTCAAGAGCCTCCCAGGTTGCTGTTCCCACACGCCAGGAGCAGGCCCACCGCTCGCCACCCCCACCCCACCCACCCACCCACCCACCCACGAAACACAAACTCCCCCTACCTCGAATGTGGTCTGCAGGCTGCAAGGGGTCATGTGCCTCTGCAGGAGGCTCTTCAGTAAATCCTCGAGGGCCCTGAGGGTGTCGCTCCACAGGCGCTGGCCCTAGAAAGGACAGGGGAACCCTCTGCCACTGGGCTCTCTGGCCTTTGCAGGAGCCACAGGCCGCATCTGCCACTAGGTGGAGCCACTGCTATGCTCAGACAGCTGGTTCCTGCCTCCCAGCTGGGGGTGCCAGTGGGCCAGGCAAGTCACAGCGCCTTCCTCCGGGGGGGGGGGCCTATCCCATGTCTTGCGCAGCTCAAAACACCCCGCCAGGGGCTCCCAGATGTTGCTGGGCTTCCTGAGACACCCACGTCTGATGAACACGGAGGAGGACGACCCGTGTCTGTGACGAAGCCGAGGACAGCCCTTAAGCAGCCGGATCACACTCCGAGCACAGCCGGATTCCGGCTAGTCCAGGCCTAGAACGGCCACAGTCCTCTGCCCCGTGCAGGCGCCCTCAAGCACCCCGACAGACAGCCTTCCAGCCTCCGCCGAAGGAGCGCCCACACCTGCACGCGCAAGGCAGGGGCTCCCGGCCCGGTGCTCTTCCCGCTCGGACAACCTCCCACCCCGCAGTCCCCCCCACAGGCTCCGCTCCTCCCCTCCTTCGGCACAACAGCCGTTCTCGAGTCTCCAAAGGCTCATCCTCTTGGCACCAAGCGCCTCAAGCACCTCCTGGTAGGACTCCAGACCCCTCTGAGGCGCTTGCCCAGGTCCTCCTTAAACTGTGGGGCCCAAACTGGGAGCAGCACTGCAGGCGAGGGGGGCCTGGTGCAGAGCAGAGCCGCTCCAGCCACACCTCCCGTGGCCCAGCAAGCCCCATGTCACCAAGGAGCAGCCCCAGCAGGCAGGGGGAGGGCCGGGGAGGGCCTGGCTGCTTTGGCATGCCCACCCTGCCCCCTCAGGGGGGTGGGGTGGGGGCTGCCTGCACGCACTCCCCCCCCCCAACAGCAGCTGTCCGGGCAGCCCAGCCAGGACCTGCGGCTGGGGGGAGTCGCACCTCTTTCTGCGCAGCGTCCAGCCCCGGACCTTCTCTCTCCTTGGGGGCTTCCGGTGGAGGGAGGCAGAGGACACTGTTCAGGCAGGTCTCGAGCAGCTCAGCCTTGCTGGCGTCACTGAGTGGGGGCTCCAGGGCACTGGGGGGCACGTTAAGGAGCACCACGCTGGACTGCGCCGTGTGTGTGTGTGTGTGTGTGTGTCCGTGTCCAGGGAATCCATCCGGCTGCGAGGTGGTCAGGACAGCCAAGAGCCTGGGGGCCTGCCAAGAGGACAGGCGGGTGGCGCGAGGCAGAACCAGCCCCTGCCGCTGCGCAGGGCCTCCATCCCTCTTGCCATACCAGTGGCCGGGGAGGGCTGTAGCCTTCAAGCCCTGGCCAGCCCCTCGCTGGGCTGGTCGTGTCCCCCCCCCCCCGGTTCCAGGAGGAGCAGGGCTCTGCCGAGCGTCCCGGGGGGGCCGGCGCCAGGGAACGCCACTGGGGACGCAGACAGGCGCTCGGCCCAGAAGCCCTGCCAGGCGTGCCCGGCTACAGCAGAGGGAGGGGCAGAGGATACACCAGGTGCACGCAGGCGGTCATGGCTCGCTGGCGGAGGGGCGTGCGCAGGGCGTCCACGGGCTCTGCTCTGACGAAGTCCTGAGAAGGGAGGCGGCAGTCAGGGCAAACCCAAAGCCCAGCCACTGCTGGTCAGAGACGCCCCCCGGGGCCGGGGGGGACCCCTGCCCACCACAGCCTCACCAGCTGCTCCTGGAAAGGCAGCCGCAGGCGGCACAGGAGCTCCGTGCCCACCAGGCAGGAAAGCCACCACGGAAGGAAGGAAGGAGCTGCTCAGGAAGGCCCCACGTCCGGGGGTCGTGCCCCTGGAGCACCCTGACGCCTGGCAGGACGGGCAGGGCTCGGCTGGAGCCTCCTCCTGGGCAGGGACCTGTCCCAAGTGCCCCGGGCAGTGCATTTCGGGCAGAGGGGGGGGCAGGAAGCTGCTGTCCTGCAGGGGCGAACTCGAGGATGCCCCTCAGGCCAGGGCCCCCACTGCTCCCCCACCCCACCCCCCTGGGCGCCGCCCAGTCCCTACCAGCATCTGGAGCACCAGCTCAGCCTTGCGGGAGAAGCTGAAGTCGCCGGACTCGGGGCTGGCGCCGATGGCCTGGCAGATCATGCAGACGCTCTGAATGAGGCACAGCTTCAGCACCAGGTCCTGAGTGCGCAGAGGGGAGGGCTCAGGAACCGGGGAGGGCCAAGCCCCTCTGCCCACGCGTGGGGGCTGCCAGCCCCCCAGGGCAGAGTGGACCCCCTGCCCGCCACAGCCTCACCAGCTGCTTTGCCAGCAGGGCACAGGCCTGGAACGAGGGCCGTCCTGGCCCCCCAGGTGCACCGCCACCCCTCCCCCCATTCCAAGTGCCTCAAGGTTGGGGGGCTTCCCCTCTGCCTGCCAAGCCAGCCCCTCGGCCCCCAGGAGGCCCCACACAGACACGGGTTAGTCACAGCAGCAGCCCAGAAGGAGGAGCGTTAGTGAGGGGGAGGAGTCCGAAGCAGCCCCTCCCACGACAGACGGTGGCGGACAGGAGTGCCCGCAAACTGGAGGGGCAGAAGCTGGTGGGCAGCGCCAGCTCCGCCCCACCCCGCTGCTTCCCTGCTCATCCTCCTCAGGCCGGGCCGGCCCCAGGGACAGAAAAGACCCCTCCCCAGCTCAGCTAGAGCTGTTTCCCGAGACGGGCCCTGCAGGGGCTCTTCCGCAGAGGCGAGGCCCTCACTCAGGGGGCCAAGCAACACCCCCCGCTCCTTCCTCCGAGGAAGCCGCGGCACAGCTGGCACAGCTGGCGTCCTGCAGGCCAGGCCAGCCTCTGCGTCTCCGGGAGACTGCCCAGTAGGGCCCTGTGCTCTTGGCGTGCGGCACACGCATGGAGGTTCGCCCACGTGTGTGGGGGGAGGGGTGGTTTGCCAGCACCCCCACTGTGAAAGGACAGCCACGAGACCAGCAAGGGCCGGGGGGGGGCCCACTGCCTCGTGCTCTTTTGACCCCCTGCACCTCCCTATCGCTGGAGAGAAGACAGAGGAGAGGCTGAAGACAGAGGAGTGCAAGTAGGGGGGCCTTACTCTGTACCTTGGTCTCTACCTTTATCCCCAGAACCTGAACAAAGCAAAGGAGAGACACAGTCAGCATTACGGGGGGGGGGGAGGCTCGAGGGCTCCCTGGGCTGCCCCTTTCCTCCCTCCCTCCCTCGTAGCAAGGAGGCGCAACTCACCTTGGTGTGGAAGTAGAGGAAGATGTTCCGGAGAATGTCGGCCTCAATCCGGGCCAGCACCAGCTCTCTGGGGGCGCATCTGGCCACGTGGCCGTAGCACAAGACCAGGGCACTCTTGACCTTCTCCACCTCGTGATCGCTGCGATCCTGCAGGGGGGGAGGGGGGCTGTGAGCAGCCGCCACCGGCAGCACCGCAGAGCCAGGTCTGCAGCCACACGTCGCCCCCGGAAGGATGCAGCAGGGACAGGTGTGCTGCGGACACAGAGGTGCCTCACCTTGAAGATGCTGAAGAGGCCTGCAGACTTCCGGAAGACGTCCGACTTCACAAACTCCTCCAGCCTGGCAAGGGTCTCGTCCAGGTGGTGCACTGCACAGAGCCCCATACAGGAAGCCAGTCCCTACAGGAAGGGGGCAGAGCCACTCACCTGGGGGTCCCTCCCCACTGCTGGCCCAGCCTGGGACCTGCTGCTGCTGCTGCACCAGGACCAAGGCTGGTACCCACTGCCAAGAAGGGACCGAGGCAGCCCCTTCCCCGGTGACCTGATCAGGGGCCCACCCCTGCCAGCTCAAGCAGGAAGTCCGCTCTGCGGCTAGTGGGACGGAATCCCACCCTGCCCCACCCCTTCGGCACCACACTCAGGTACTCGGCACCCAGTACGGAGGACGGACTCCAGCAGACTAACGCACCACTGCCCACCCCCTCCCCATGGCTGACGCCGCACACAGAAACCTGGTGGGCACAGCTGGGCGAGACTAAGCCCCCTCCAGCCTCAGCCAGCCAGGCCTCCGTGGCAGAAGCCAGGTCAGTGCCATCCTCCAGGATCAAACCATGGGCCAGGCTGGCATTCAGCAGCAGCAGCAGCCTCAAACCCACAGGTTGCCACCAGGGCCACCACGGGCCCCAGAGGGGGGCCAGAAAGGGGTGGTTGGCCTTTGACCAGCCCTCCCCCTCCTGTAATAGCCACCACTCCCCTTGGCCCGTCCCCTGTAAATCGTGGCACCACCCTCTAACCCTCAGAAACACACAGCGCCAGCACCCACCCACTGGCCTGGCTGAGCTGTAGGCGGTGCCAGTTTCCTGCCCCCCCAAGTCAATGCCCCCTTGAGCCCCACCTGAGGAGCCCTCCTCCCCTCCGTCACCCTGTCGGCAGCTTTCAGCCCATCAGGTGGGGGGGCTGAGCAAAGGGGCGCAGCGAGGGCAGCAGCTCCGGAGCCCCAAGGGCCGTGCAGCCCCCCCGCGCCTACCTCCCTCTCCGCCTCCTCCTGGTATCTGGCCGTTTCCAGGAGCTCCTGCAGCTGCTTCCGCACCAGATCCTTGTTGGTGCACGTGGCCAAAGTGGTCCCGATGCACTTGTAGAGGAAGTTCTGGAGGGGACAAAGCAGGTCAGACGCCAGGCGAGGGCAGCCCGGCACACGAGTGCCCTCCAACTGCCAGGCCCCACCACTGGAGGTGCTCGTTCCTGGCAAGACAGGACAGCCCTACAGGGAGCCGGTGGGCTTATTCTACTCAGAAGTAACCCCCCTCCCTCCCTCCCTCCCGTCTTCAAACGTGTCTACCCAATACTTGCCACTGCCTCAGGCTGCGGGCAGGGAGGACAGTCGCCTGCACCATTCCAACCGGTACTGACCCAGGTCCACCCCCCAACCTGCCCTCCACCCAGCCCACGTCCCAATAGGCCGCCAGCAGCGCAGAGCAAGGCAGTCTCCGCACGACTGGCTGAGCCAGGGGGATCGCCCCTCCCCCGCACGCCCCCCCCCCGGCAGTCCCCGGGGCAAGGGCAGCGCGGCTCGAGCAACAGACCTTCTCCTCGGGGGCCCCGTTGTAGCTGCTCAGCTGCCTGCACAACTCCAGAGTCAACTGAGAAGTCCAGGATGCCTCTGAAACGGCCACCAGGCTCTGCTGGAGGAACTGCGGGCGGAAGGGAGGACCTCAGAAGTCGGCCAGGCCACGGGTCAAGAGCCAGGCAGGGCGCACGGGCTTTCCTGAGAACGGGTGGGGGGGCTGTTGCACCCTCAAAAGGTGGGCACATCCCGCAAGGATCAGCACTGCATGGGTGGGCCATGCCCACAAGCACCTTCCCCCCCCCCCGCCCGCCCATGCCCAGACAAGGTAGGAGAATGAAACCACCACCACCACCCCACACACACACACCCTGGGCAGGACTTGGGAATTCAGACTCTGGGCAGCTTCCCTCTCAGGCCCAGTCCAGGCTGAACTCCCCCCCCCCCCTCACATGCACAGGAGGGGCCCAAGGCAAGAGCCCCAGGGGGGAGCCACAAGGCAAGGAAACGGCGGAGGCTTCCTCCCAGCCCGGCCATCCTTGGAGCAAGTCCCCCCCCATCCCTGCCACCCAGAGTCGCCCTGGAGCTCAGCAAGTAGGGGGGGGGCTCCTCCTGCCCTGCAGAAACACTGGCACGAGCTGCGACACGGCTCTGGGGGCCTACCTGCAGCAGCTGCTCCTCCCAGGCCTCCTGGGCCAGTGATGCTCTTGTGTGGGCTGGAAGAGAGGAGGCGGGGCTGGGAGAGGCGGGAGAGGCAGGACGGGCAGCCACACCCCAGGGGCCCTCCAGGAGCCAGGCCTGCTGGCAGCTGGACGAGGGCCAATGGCGTACTCTCCTCCCCAGGAGGAAAAGGCTCAAGCGTGGGGTGGGGTGGGCTGGGGTGGGGCTCTCCAGGGGAAGGAAAAAAGCCAACCGGGGGACGCGTGAAAAATGCAGAATCGCGAGCGGGGCCAAGCGAGACGAGGGAGAACACCCTCTCGCCATCGCTCAGGTAGCCTGAGAAAATGTATCTTGCGCTAAACTTCCTGCCAGAGCGAGAAGCCCCCGACTCGAAACAGGATGGATGGAACGCCCCACAAGACGGGCAGCTGGCGACTCGGGGCTTCCCCCACTTTCCAGCTCTGATGCAGCTGAAACGGAGCCTCGAGGAAGGGAACGAGCCCCCTCGCCTCGAGGAGCTCCCCGTGACGGCCCCCCAGCCCAGCTGGCCTGACTCGGAAGAGCACAAGCCACACGCGTGGCCGCTCAGCGGAGCCTCCCGGGGCAGGGGCAGGAGCTCCTAACTGGGCAACCACTGCCGGGGGGGGGGGTCATTGCCTTCAGCCCCCACCGCTGAGACAGGCCCCTGGGTTGGGATCTAGCAGGAATAAGCCTTGTGCTCGGAGGTGGGCTTCTCAGGCCCCCCCGGGACAGCAAGGGGAGCACCGCAAACAGGAGCCTAAGCCCCTCCCGGGCCCGCCAGCCAGCGGTGCCCCCCTTCCACGGGCGCCCTCACTGGGGAGGCCTCACAATCCGCACTGACGCGTGGGACGCAGGGGGGCAGGACGACCGCCTGGGCCTCCGAAGGGCGCCTCGCCCAGTACCTTCCAGGTGCTCCACCAGGGCCGGAATCCGGGGGCTCCACAGCGGCTCCAGGGCGCGGTGGATGCTGGGCTGCAGGACGCTCAGGAGGCGCAGGGCTGCGGCCCCCCGGCCCCCGCCGGCATAGGGCTGCGAGGCCACCACCTGCGGGAGAGGAGAGCACGGCTGGTGGATCACAAGCTCCTTCCGCAGGGGCCAGCGAGGGGGGCGGCGCAGGGGCCACGACCTGCCCGCCTGCACCAGAGGTGGCCTCGGGGCCCCCGGCTGGGGCCCAGGCAAGGAGGCGGCCACTGGCGACCAGCGCGGGTGTGCGGGGGAGGACGGCTCGCCAAGGACCCAGCAGCCCAGCAACGCCCCTTTTGGCTGCAGGGGGCAGCTCAGCAACTGGGGGCCTGGCCTGCGAGGAGGGAGCCCCTGGCCCAGGGCAACGCAGTGTGACACCACGCCAGCCGCGGAGCGTCCTCCCAGCAACCGCCCCCTGGGCCAGGCTGAGGCTGCCGCGGAGGAGCAGACCAGGCCCCCCCCCGCCCCCCTCACCACAGCCGGAGGGCAAGCGGGAACTGGGCCGCGCCAGCTCAGTGGGGGCCCCGAGGGACAGCCCAGCCGCTGAACACTCACCAGCAGCCTCCCCAGCAGGGCAAACGGGGACGGGAGCGTTCCTGCAAGGGGGGAGAAGAGGCTCAGTCCTGGGGGGGGCACAGCTGGGGTGAGGCCTCCGGCAAGGAGTCAGCCAGCCGTACGCCACTCCAAGAACGCGCCTGGTGTCGCCCCGCAATGGGGAAGAGCAGCCTGCGGGTGCTAGGAGGTTCGGCCCGCAGTGCGAGAGACGCTTCCCCAGCACAGAGCCAGCCCACACACACACCCGGCACTGCTGATCAGCGGCCAAGAGGCCCAGCCCCCCATTGCAACAGGGATCATTACCCCTGCTAACTGGACAAGAGGCACTTTTTCCAGTGGTGTTCCTCTTATATTTAGCAGGGGGAGAGTAACTGTCCCTCTTCACCCCTGCGCAGTCTTTCTAGTGGCTGTTGCTGGTGGTCTGCCTTTTTTTTAGATTGTGACCCCTTTTGGGACAGGGAGCCATTTAACTTTATTATTACTATTTGCCTGTAAACCGCTTTGTGAACTTCGTGTTGAAAAGCGGTATATAAGTACCTGTTGATTGATTGATTGATTGATCAACTAGCAGGGCCCCCCCGCCCCCCCCAGGGATGGAGAGGCCACACGCAGCCAGCCTGACGGGCTGCCACCGAGGGCCTCGCCTCTCCAGGCCCCTCCCCCTGCCCAAGGCCAGAGCTCAGCCAGCCAATGCAGCCAGTCCCCTGCCGGGCCCTTGGCACCCCGACCTGCCCAGCGGGCCCAGGGCCGCCCGGCAGCCTCGACAACCCACCGTTGGCCTCGAAGTGCAGCTGGCAGGGGCCCTCCTGCTCCTCCTCCGCCTCCTCCTGCCTCTTGGCCGCCAGGTGGACGAGGCTCTTGCAGAGCGGGGTCAGGGCGTTGCTCAGGTGCACGGGGACCACGAACACCAGCAGGCGCGGCCAGAGGACCTGCGGGGAGGCCGGGGCTGGGCAAGGCGGACCTCCGGGCCCTGGCCGTGCACCAGGAGAAGAGCCCCCCCTCCCCAGCTGTCCGCACCCCCCAAAGTCGTTTCTGCTGCACCCAAACATGCAGCCTTTGCTCTGCCCAGGCAGTGCCCAGGCAAGGGTGGGCTGCCAGGCAGAGCCCAAACCTCAGCACTCTGGGCGGCAGCCTTGTCAGCCAGCCTTCCAGGCCCACAGCACCCCACCACCTCCTTCCAAGGCACCCCCTGTTGCCCCCAGGCCTAGAGTGGACGGGGGAGCAGCTGAAGCACGGAGTGGCCCACGGAACCTAGAAGCTGGGCAGTGTGCACCTGCCCCCCCCCCACACACACACAGAGGCCTGAGAGGGGCAAAGGGCCCCCCCCCCCCGCGCAGAGGAGCTGCAGCACTGCCGCGAGACCTGCCGCCGGGGGCTCACCTCGTGCATCCTGTCGACCGTTGTGCTGATGAGGAGAAGCGTGTTCACGCCAATGTCCCGGACGTGGCTGTCCGTCAAGTCCTCCCCTTCCAGCGAATGCCTCCGGGGTGGCTGGGAGGACTGAGCAGAGGCGGCAGGTGGGCCAGGCAGCCCCTCCACGGGCCCCTCCCTCCCCCCCCCCCAAAACCCTCAGGCTGCGACATGCCAAGTCCCTTCTGAAGCCTTCCGTGCACCAGGGGCCTCGTGGGGAGATTGCAGGACGCGGGAAGCCGCGGCTAGAAGCCACCGGCCCTTGCAGGACACCAACAGCTACCCACCCACAACCCCACACACAGCGCTCAGCTAGGAGCCCAAAGACCCCTCGGGCAGCAGGTTTCGCTCCAGCCGTCCAGGCACCTCCTTGTCTCGGGTGAATCCAACCACGGGGGGGGGCAGCAACTGCTGTGCCCTCCAGCACTGCCACTCCTCACGGAGCCTGGAGCCCAGCGGCCCCCCCTTCCTGAAGAAGCCGGCCAGTTTCCCAGGCCAAAGGGAGTTCTCCCCCCGGCCCGGCTGAGCGCTGAGTTCACCAAGAAGGGGCTCAGGAGCACTGCACCGTTGCCCCAGGCCAGCGCTTGCCGGCCACCCTCTCACTGCCAAGCCAGCCTGGAGCCCGGGGACCAGTGCGCAGGGCCAGCCTCAGCCACCCTTCCCCCGCCCCACAGCCAGACGCACAGGCAGGGCGTGGCAGCCGCGGAGGGGCACCAGGCGGAAGACTGAGAGGGGAGGAGAAGGCTGCGGGGGGGGGGAATCCCCAGCACTGCCCCGAGGAGGGGAAGCAGAACCCAGGAGCCCCTGCCCCGCTCCCCCCTGCCGGTGCCTTACCTGCTCAACAGGGAGGGCGCACTGGCGAATGAGGAACTCGACCATGGCTTCTCCCCCCGGCTGCTCCAGGTAGCCGTGGTGGGCCATCGCGCTGATCACCTGGACCATGGCTCGCTTCACCTGCGGGGAAGGCAGCAAGAGCTGAGCAGGCCCCCCCAGCGGTCCGGGGCAGGGAGGCCGCAGTCCCCTCCCCCAAGGCGAGCCACGGGGGCAGCTGCAGCACACAGGCGGCCTCCCGCCCCAGAGGACGCCCGGCCACAGGCAGAGGAAGGGCAGGAGGGGAGGCAGCATCACGGGAGCCTGCGAGCTAGAGGTCCCCTTCGGATCCCACCGGGGGGGGGGTTGTGGGCCAGCCTCTGTCTGGCTTGGCTCCGCCCACCCTGCAGGCCAAGAGCTCCATCACCCCCCCCCCTGTCTCCTTGACAGGACTGCCGTTGGGAGAGTGAGGCAGACGGACCCCGAGGGCTTGAACGCCACTCGCTCTTAAGACGTTCAGGGCAAGGAAAGAAGTGCCAGGGCAGGGCACCCAGAGAAGGGTCCCTCCAGCCTCCACGCACCACGTTGCTGTTGTCCTGCAGGGGCAGCTTCAGGGCCATAAGGACGAAGGGCTTCTTCATCTCCATGTGGGAGGCTGGGAGAGACAAGCAACAAGCGCCACCTTCAGGGGGCCGGACCAGGCGCAAGAGACCCGGGGGGGGGGCCACCTGTGCCTCATGCCATGACCTGAGTGCCACCACCACCCAGGAAGCCTCACCCCCTCCAGCCCCCACCCTCGGCTCCAGACCAGCCTCTGCCAGGCACGGGGCCCCCTTGGCAGCCTGCCCCATGCGGGCATCGCTTTGCTGCACTGCCGGCCTCTTTCGGAGGGAGGAAAGAGCTGCAGTTTTGAAAGTGCCTTTGGACAGCCCAGAAACCTGCATCGCCCGCCCCCAGCGGGGCACGGAGCCTCAAGCCCCTCCAGTGGGGAGGCACAGCAGGAAGGTGCCCTCTGCCCCCCACCCCCGCAGGGAGGACCTGACCCCAAAGAGCCGCAGCCAAGGGCTGCTCTGGCCCTGGCAAGGGCTGCTGTGCCACGGCTCCAGGGCAGCGCAGAACAGAGGCAGTCCTGCAGCACCAGGTGCCCACCAGACCAGGCTGCAACGCGGCTCAGGCAGCGAGTCTGACAGTGCCAAGCTGTGGAGCTGGCACAGGTGGAGAGGAGCAGTAGAGGTGCTCGGAGAGGAAAGGGGGAAAGCCCTGCCGCCATGCCCCCCCCCCCCACTCACAGGCACTGTTGATGATCTGCCGCAGGATGGTCAGCGTGCCCACCCGGACCCGCTCGTTGCCCGACTCCAGCTTGGGCAGCAGAAATGCAAGCAGGCGGTCAGGGAACGAGGCGGCTACAAGAGACCAGCCGAAGTCAGCCGAGACGGCCATATGCAGAGGGGCCAACCGCAGACAGCCCCCAGGGCTCTCCACCTGCCCCCAGGATGCGCCTCAGCACCCGCAGCAGCGCAGCCTGGGGCTCCGGTCGGCCCCCCAACCACCCTGCCAGTCTCACCCTTGGAGAAGAGCGTCAGGCCAGGGGACCCTCCACGCCCCCCAGAGGGCCGCCCCCCGCCTGGGGCCCTTACCGAGCACAGTGAAGCACCGAAGAACCTCGTTGTGGTTCTTCAACCGGACAGACATGGCTGAGTCAAGCGGGGGGGGCACAGATCTGCGCCAGGAAGACGACAGGCAGTCAGAGGGCAGGCTGGGAAGGCGGCCAGAAACCCAGACGGCCTCCCTGCCCTGGCCAAACCCGGTGGCTCCCGCACCCTCTCTCTGCAGGACCCCAGGCCTGCGGCAGCCGCTCGGCTCAAGCTGGCCCCCAGAGCTCCCTTCCTGGCACCCCTCAGAGGCAGCCACAAGCAGCACAATGGAGACGCTTCAGAGCCACTCGAGTCGCGAGACACCCCGAAGCCCCTTCCGGCGCAGAAAGCAGCCCTCCCTCCCGCCTCCTCCGGAGAGGGGCTCCTGAGCACAGGCCAGGCGTGTGTTTGCCCTGCATCAGGAACTGCCCTTTGAGCTCCCAGGCCGGCCCACGCTGGGGGTTGAAAAGCTTGAGGGGGGGGGCAATGAGGCGAGGAAGCCCTTTCTCCCCGAAGCCGGGCTGGGGTGCATGCCAAGGAGGGGCGGAGGAGGAGAGGTGGAGGTTCCGCCCCTTAGGCGTTTCCCCAGCCGGCTGCAGCATCTCCTCCCGGCATCTGGCTCCAGAGCTCCCTGTCCAGGCTGCACCCCCAGCAGGGACCCCCGGCGCAGGCTCGCATGGGGGCGGCTCTGGGGTCACACACACCCCAGTCCCCAGAGCCAGCCCGGGAGCTGCTCTTGCTGCCAAGAACCATCAGGGGATTCGGAGCTCCAGCCAGCCCCTGCCCCTTTTCCTCCCAGCCACACAAACGGAGCTCACATTGGACGGGGCTGAGCCGCCAGCACACGCCCAGCAGGGGGCAGAGTCACAGCGCAGGGCCCGGCTTGCCACCTCCGCAGTGCGCTTGCAGCGCGCCCCAGGCTGGCCCACTCACCCGGGATCTTTCAGGAAAGCGGCGGGGGGGGAAGTTGCCCGCCCAGCACCGGCGCCCGCATCTCAAGCCTGCTCGGAAGAGGCGGGGCAGCCCCTGGCGCAGGGCGGGGCTTCCGCACGTACCTGCAGATGCAGGGCCTGCAGGAGGGCGTCCAGCTGCAGGTCCAGAGTGCGGCTCCCGGCGTCCACGGAGGCTTCGAGGATCTGGCACAGACTCTGTTGGGGGGGGGGAGAGATGCATCGCAGCCACGGAGAGCAGCTGCCCCTGGGAAAGCGGCAGGCCCCGGCCAGGCCCCCGCCCCAAGCCCTGTTCAGCCGCAGCGCTCGCCTCCCACCCCACCCCTGCAGACCCTCCTGGGCCAGGGGGTCTCGCTCCGCCCCACAGCAGCACACGGAGGGCCCGGCCCAGGCCTCTCCTCAGCGCCGCCTCTGCCCGAAGCACCGAGACCCTCCCCTGGCCCGAAAGCCCCCCTCCTCCAACCAGAGGGGGCCGCCAGCCTGCCGCCCCTCCTCAACTGTCCTCGCAGGCAGGTTCCCCCACAGAGACACCAGCAAGCCTAAATCTCACCAGGCAGTGACCAGTCCATGCCCAGGGAGCGACACTGCCCTCCTCCGCTGCCTGCCGGGCCCCCCTCAAATCCTGCACCTCCCTTGGGGCATCAGCAGGCACGTGGGAGTTACCTGGCATGGCTGGCCAAGGGACCACAACGGCACTTCCAGGACCCGGCCAGGGGCAGAGACCAGCACACACCCCAAGTCAGAGCGCATGCTGGCAGCCAAGGGAGCCGCCTGGCAGCCAAACGCCCGCTGGGCGTTTGAAGCCTGGGCATCACCCATCGCACTCTCGCCCCCCACCTCTCCGGCAACACTCCCACAGCCACACGGGAACTGCTTGGGGAGGCCTTGGCTGGAAAATGCTAAGCACACAAAGGCACGCGACGGATCTGCGCCACCCACCACAG
Source organism: Lerista edwardsae (assembly GCA_029204185.1). Lineage (NCBI taxonomy): Eukaryota > Metazoa > Chordata > Lepidosauria > Squamata > Scincidae > Lerista > Lerista edwardsae. Next base: position 753,325 of record JAJKFI010000036.1, on the reverse strand, counting down.
TTGCCGGAGCCCCTCGAGCCCCAGAGCTGCACTGCCAGAGGCACCCGCCCCACGCTCACCTTGGAGACGTGGTAGGCCTCCGGGGGCTTCTTGTAGAGCACCAGCAGGCCGGGGAGGAGGCGAGCGAGGTGCTCCTCCAGCTTCTCACTGGGCAGCAGGTGGCTCATGGGGCCGAGGGCCTCCACCACGGCCAGCCGCAGCTGCGGAGAGAGGGAGCGCGTTGGCGGCGCGAGGGCCTCCGGGGGCAGGCCTGGCACCAGCCCTCCACGCCCCTCGCCCACCTCTCAGTGCAGGGCAACAGCTCTGCCACAGCCCCCCCCACCCCCACCCCCACCGCCCGACCAGCGAGCACAGCCCCCCGCCTGGGGTCAGGCCTCCAAGCGCTGGCTGGGCTGGTGCCTCTGCCAGGAGCACCCACCTGGCCCACTCCCGCGGGACCCAGGACGCCCCTCCCCAGCAAGGCATTCCAGGGAAGGGAGACACCGCCCCACAGCCGAGCAGGGCCGGTGGCGGTGGGGTGAAGGGACTCGCCCAGCAGTCCTCCCTACCGCCTCCAGCCCTCCCCAGCCGCACCATTTAACGCCCTGCCCAGCCTTTCTGCACCCTCCGGACTGCAGCCCGACGGCTCCCCAGCCGGTTCCGCCAGAGCGAGGTGGGAAACAGCAGCCAGGAGCTAAGCAGCTGCGCCGGGCCCAGGTTTGTGCTCTGTGGGCGGGGAGGACGGAGAAGGCGCTCCTGGGCCTGGGGCCAGACGCGGGGCGAGGGGGCTGGCGCTGCACCCCTCACGCCAAGCCCCTCTAGGGCAGAAGCCCCCCCCCCGGGACCCACGCCAGGGGCCCCTCGGACCCACCTTGGCCTCCCGGCTCGGCAGCCAGCTGGAGAAGAGCACCTCGAAGGCGCTGGAGATCTCCCCGGAGAAGGTGTCCCGCCGCACGGTGGGGTCGGGGGCCTGGTCCAGGTTGGCCATGTACTCCTGGACGCTCTCGCTGAAGGACTGCAGCGCTGCATGACAGACCGCGTGGCACTCCCTGCTCCCACCCCGGCAGCGGCAGCCCCCACGCCGGCCCCAGAACGAGGCCCCAGGGGGCCACCCGCGGCTGTGCAAGAGGAGGCGCCCCAGCCCCCAGCCGCCTTCCTTGGGGTGCAGGTGCCGCTCCTCTGCCGGCCCCTCCCTCCGCTCCTGGCCAGGCCGCAGAGCGCAGCTCCCCCCTTCTCGGGAGGGGCCTCCACGCCCTCAGGAAGGCTTCCCAACGCCCTCCCCTCCAGCCCGAAGCCCAGAGGGACCCTCCTGGCTCAGGCAGGCAGGCAGGCAACCCGCTCCGCCAGCAGTCACGGGCTGCGCACTGGCCGGCTCTCCCGCACGGCTGGACTGTCCCTGGCGTCGCTGCAGGGTCAACCTCAGGAGGAGCGGCACCCCCCGCCCGAGTCTCCGGGCAGAGATCTCCGGCCTCTCCAGGCCCAGCAGCCTGGTGCTCTCGGCAACTACTGGGTCTTTGCCACCCGCCAGGGGAACCCAGAACAGCTGGGCAGGGGTGGGCCGAAGATCCCCAGAGGGGGTCCAGAGGGGGCTTTTGGCTCTTGAAGCCACGAAGGAGCCCAGAAGGCCAGGGGTGCCGTGATTACAGCCACCCCAAACCTCCAGCCTGCGAGGCTTCTGCAGGTAAGCGCTGCCTGGGGCACCCCCACCCCGGGAGGCCGCTGAGAAACAGGCGGGGCGTCTTTCGCAGGAAGCCCAGTCCAGCCGAAGAGAGGCCGCTCTGCCCCAGGGGCCACGAGGGACGGAAAACCCCGGCACCTGAAGGCTACTCCTCAAGGGGCAGCACATCCTTGGCATTTAGTGCCAGCCCACTAAGGGGGGGACTTCTGGGGACCTCAATGTGTGCCTGCCAATCGGTTCCACAGAGCAGACCATTCTTGCACTGCAGCCGCTCTCGCCAAACCAACCATGCCTCAGAGGGGGAAAGGGGGCAGCACGTGGCATGGGGTGGCCTCAGAAGAGAGACCTTGCACGTCCAAGGCCAGCCTCGCCCAGGGACGGGCCCACAGGAAGCCCTGGCAGGGAGGCACCAGTGTGTTGTGGGGGGTGGGGTGGGCACAGAACACCCTTTGCGGCCAGGGCTGCTGTGGGGGGTGGTTGAGAGCCCCCCCCCCCCCGGGACAGGAGTGAGAGCTTTCAAAGGTGGCCCGCACAAGGCAAGCCCAGTTCCAGGGGGGTCCCAGGTCACACCTTGCCCCCTGCGCCCCACTGCGCAGCACAGCCTCGCCCGCCACCCCCCTTCCCCCGGGCAGCCCCCCGGCGAGGCTCCCAGAGCGAGGCCTGCAGCCGCCTTACCGTAGCAGAAGACGGACTTCATGGGGTCCTGCCGGGCCAGTCCCAGCATGGGCAGCATCGTGCCCAGGATGGAGCCGAGGAAGGGAACCATCCCGAAGACTGGGGGGAGGAAGCCAGGACAGCAGGACTCGCACCCGGCTCCCCAGGGGCTGGCGCTCCGGGGGGGGGTCATCGTCCTCTCAGGAGACCCCCCCTTCCCCCACCTGCTGCTGCCCGCTTTGCCCCCAGGAGAGCCGCTGCCGAGAGCAGCGCGACGCACCGTTCGCCAGGGACAGGTCGGCCAAGGTCTGCACGATGAAGTAGTGGGGCAGGACGCCAGGCTGGAACTTGGTCAGGACCTCCTCCATCACCTTGTTGATGAACCGCCGGCCCACGGCCACCAGGACGCCGCTGGCCGCCTGCTGCCACTCCCAGACCAGGTCCTGCACCAGAGACGGGAGGGGGCAGCCGTGACCACGCCGGGGCTCCCCACGCACGGCCCGGCCCCTCGCCCGGGGAGACGTTCCCAGGCACTGGCCAGCCACGGGCTTAGGGGGCAGCTGGACACAGGCGTGACTGAACCCCCACCAATGGGAAGGGAACTGCCCCAGGGACCAGCCCTGCTCCTGAATGTACGCCGGAGACCCCTGGCTGGCAGCCACCAGTCTGGTCCAACCCACTAGGGAAGTGGCTCCCCAACACTTTCGACTGGGGGCTCTCCGGGAGGGCTGCTACCCTACACGTTGCAGAGGGTGGCAGGTTTTTTGCAGGGGTTCTGTGGCTCCCCGGCTGGCATCTGCAGCTGCAATCGGACAAGTCTGCTCCAGGGCCCAAAGGCCTGCGGTTGACGCCTCTGTTGCACGGGGCCTACCCCACACACACAGGCTGCGATCAGCAGCAGAGACAGACTTGTCCATAATTGTGTGGGAGGGAGGAAGCGAAAAAGAGCGGAGCGAGACTGGCACTCTGGAGCCGCCTGGGAAGATGACACAAGCCTGAAGACCAGGCCAGCTGGGCATTTCAAGAACAGCGCCCACCACACGGCCTGCCCACCCCACAGCTTGCCGGTCTCGAGCGGGAAAAGGGGGCGGAAGAACCACTGCAAGCGCCACAATCCCAGAGTCTGCCCAGAGATTTTCATGCTCCTTCCTCCTCCGACAAGCCTCAGAGGAGCTCACCACACGCACTTGCAGCCCTGGGGTCTGCAACAGGCAGGAAGGGGGCCAAAGGCCGCGAAAGGTCACCTGGTGAGCCGGAGGCTCTGCCGTCGCACTTGCGGGCAGCTCCCAGCCATACCTTCGATTTGGTCATCTCGGTCGACGCCAAGAGGATGACGATCTTCGCGGTGCTTTTGTCGAGCCGAGGGAGGCTGCTCCTCACCACCGCTTCCATGGCTCGGAGGATAATTATCCGATGGGGGTAAGCCAGCTGGGGGGCAGGGGGAGAAGGCAAGTTAAGGCCGGAGCCCTCTGCACAGAGACGCTTCAGCGCAGGGGGCCGATGTGCAGACGCCGTCTCCTCAGATCACAGCTCAGGATGGTTCACACTGCAGCCTCCCTCCCAGACAACAGATCCTGCCCACGAGCACAACACAACCCAGTGCAGGGGCAGCGGATCCCTTTGTTCACTGGTGCTTTTCCAGCCTTTCCACTTCCTGTGAGGGTGGCAGAGCGAAGCCAAGGGCAGGCTTCCAGCTGTCTGCCAGGGCCGTGGGCAGACAAGAGCTGCTATGCTGCTTCCCGCGACGGGCACACGGGGGCCAGGCAAGCAAACTCCATCGCCACACCATGCCCGCCAGAGTCTCACCTTGTCGTGCTGCCGCAGATACTCCTCACAAGCATTCAGGATCTCTTCGGGCTCCGCCCCTCCCAAGCAGCACAGAGCGCTGAAGATCTGCTCGTGGACCAGGGGGTCCTTATCCGTGGTGGCGTCCATCAGCGTAGTCGCCAGCCCTGAAGAGGAGGAAGGGGCCGCCAGAGCGTCACCATTGCTGGGCAATGCTCCCCCACCCCTGCCCAGAGGTTGCCAGCCCACATGCAGGACGGGGGGGGGGGGAGAGTGACAGCAAGCCCCACAGAGGCCATTCATTGCTCTCCAGCAGGAATCTCGGGGGACAGTGAACAGTGCTGGGAGGGCACAGCGTGTGCGGTGATGGGGCAGGGAGTGGGGGGCGAGGCGCCCAGGGAGGGAGGGAGGGAGGGAGGCAGGGCCAAGCGTGGGTCCCCAGTCTCACATTTTATCTGTTTTAATGTATTGGGGTCCTGGCGCAAAAAAGGTTGAGCCAGTTTAACTGCTTTAACCAGCTGCCATCCCATGAATGGGTCTGTCCTTCCCGAGTCTGCGGAAGGAGACCTGGGGGAGCAGCTGGGAGTCCAGGAACGTCACATCAGCTGGACCACCTCTGCGATCTAGACCGGCCGTCTCTAGAGGGCTGGCCGAGCACCACGTGCCTTCCCAGAAAGCAGGCCGAAGCGCCATCAGTGAGGCTCACTCCCTTGAACGTCTGGTAACGCGATTCCTACCGTGCTTTCCCCCAGTTTACTGAGAACGTACACCCAGCTATTGGGCCTGCAGTAAGGCTGCTGGCCTCTCCCCCGGGGGCTGCTGTCACACCCACCCACTGCACCCACCCCCAGTGCCAGGCAGCAGGTGCTGAAGGCAGAGGAGGGCCCAGGCCTGCCAGAAGTCGTTGGGCAGTGACACAACAACGCCAGTGTGTCATTGCCCACAGCCATTGCTTCCGGCCTCAAATTGTGCCCCCCAACTGGGCACAAGGGTGGGCAGTGGAGCCCTTCCACTGCCAAAGGTGGCATGGAGCTCCACTTGGCAGACTTGGGTGATGCGCCCGTCACTCCCACCCTGAAGCATGGCACCCGCCACCCCCCCCAGCAATGCCACTGCCGGCCTGTAATTTCTCAAATCTCCCTGAGTCCCTGTTTAAACAGGAGGGGTAGGCTGGCTGCCCTTCATGGAGCACAGCCTTGTCACTGCCAAATTCAGGCTCAAACTGAAAAAAGTAGGGAAAACCCCTAGGCCCTCCACGTATGACCTAAATCACATCCCATACGAATATACAGTGGAGGTGACAAATAGATTTAGGGGCTTAGATTTGGTAGACAGAGTGCCTGAAGAACTTTGGATGGAGGTGTGTAACATTGTACAGGAGGCAGCAACTAGAACCATCCCAAAGAGAAAGAAATGCAAGAAGGCAAAGTGGCTGTCTGAAGAGGCTTTATAAATAGCTGAGGAAAGAAGGGATGCCAAAAGCAAGGGAGAAAGGGAAAGATGTACCCAACTGAATGCAGATTTCCAGAGAACAGCAAGGAGAGATAGGAAGGCCTTCTAAATGAGCAATGCAAAGAAATAGAGGAAAACAATAGAATGGGAAAGACTAGAGATCTTTTCAAGAAAATTGGAGCTGTCAAAGGACAATTTCGTGCTAAGGTAGGTACAATAAAGGACAAGAATGGCAAGGACCTAACAGAAGCAGATGAGATTAAGAAGAGATGACAAGAATACACAGAGGAAAAAGCTATGGTGAACCAAGACAACAATAAAAAGCCAAGGTATCACCCTGCCAACAAAGGTTCGCATAGTCAAAGCTATGGTTTTCCCAGTAGCAATGTATGGCTGTGAGAGCTGGACCATAAGAAAGGCAGAGCGCCAAAGAACAGATGCTTTCGAATTATGGTGTTGGAGAAGACTCTTGAGAGTCCCCTGGACTGCAAGGAGATCCAATCGGTCCATCCTCCAGGAAGTCAAGCCTGATTGCTCCCTGGAAGGACAAATCCTGAAGCTGAAGCTCAAGTACTTTGGCCACCTCCTGAGAAGAGAGGACTCTTCAGAAAAGACCCTCATGCTGGGAAAGATGGAAGGCAATAGGAGAAGGGGGCGGCAGAGGATGAGATGGTTAGACAGTGTCACCGAAGCGATGAACGTGAAATTGGGCGAAGCTAGTGGAGGATGGGGGGACGGGCCTGGTGTGCTGTGGTCCATGGGGTTGGGGTTGCGAAGAGTCGGACATGACTTAGCAACTGAACAACAAGACTGGCTACCTCCCAGGCCTCCAGCACACAGGCCAATTCAAAGGGCAAGTTACCCGACTGAGAGAAGACTTCACACTCCAGTTCCTTCCGCATTCAAGGGGATCCCATCCTGACCCAGCGGTCAGCATTTGACAATACTCCTCCCTCCTCTCTGATCTCCTTGGGGATGGGGCCGAGTCAGTTGGGGCACCAACACTGGCCCTCCTCCTCAGCAGAGGCAAAGAAAGGCTCCGCCACTCTGCCCTCTTCATGCTTCACTTGGACCACCACCACCCCCCTCGCGGTCCAGCACTCCAACCACCTCCCTGGCTGCTGTGCCAGGCTGCTCTGGGCCACATGTTCCTCCCTGGCACGACTTTGGCCAGGGTGTGCTCCTTTCCGTGCTCCTGATGTGGTGACTTCCGCTGCCTGGGGCTGCCCCCCTGCCTCTCTGAGCTGACTGGACCCCACCCACGGGCCACGCGACCCCCTCCCGAGCCTGGTGGCACCTTCCTTCCTGCGTGGCGAACGTTCTGGCTGACCTTCTGCCGCTGTGGCTGCAAATAACCCACACACACACTGGAGAAATTGGGCCCTCCTCCCAGATCCCCCCTTGCCAACGGCTCCCCAGGAGAGCACCTGCCTGTGCCTCCACTTGCTGCATCGTCCCCATTTGGCACCCGGTCACCGGGGCTTGAGAAACGCCCAGGCAGCCGGAAGAGCAGCATTCCTGCTCCCTGGAGGAAAAGGAGAAACTGCAGACCCGGGAGAGGGGGGAGCAAACTAACACTAGGACTCGAGAACCAGCCTGGGAGGCGAGAGGGCCGGGCAGGGCAGGGCAGGGCAGGGCCAACCGTGACACCAGGCGGTGAGGCAAACCACTCGTGGAGGCCAGGCTGGGCCACGGCGGTTCATGAAGGGCACTCCAAGGACGCGGGCACACGGCCAAGAGCCCGGCCACTCTCCTCTGGGGAGCTCAGCTGAGAGGGGGACGGTCAACGCGGGCCGTGGAGTTATTCATTGCTGAAAGGTCAGGGATACCGATCAGCTCACCGTGATATCAGCACACTGGTCACCTCCTTGGCACAGGAAGTCCCTTCCGCACCAGACGGCTGCGCACGCACATGGGTCTCGTGCCCAGAATCTGGGGCCAGGGAAGCCCAGCTTCCCGCAGTCAAGGTCTCATCCTCGCTCTCCCGAGTGCAGGGAAGGGCGGGCTCCAGCAGAGACCCAAGAGTGGGGGCTGGTCGGAGCGACCTGCAAAGGTCCAAGGCCTTGATCCTCTGCGCACTTGCAAGGCATAAAGCCCCATGGAACAGACGGACAGCAGCAAGGAAGGGACTCCGGCCACAAGAGGCTCTCGAGCCAGAGGTCAACCAAGAGTGCAGGGGGTGCTCTGGATGCAGGGACCTCCGCTGAAGTTCGCCCTTGGCAGAGGGAGGCAGCGTGGTCAGGAGAGCTGCGTCCAGATCAGATGGTGGCTCGCCAACTTGCGCTGGAGGGCGCTGTGCACCTCTCAGGCGGGCGGCTGCCTAGTTTGGCTGCGCTCCTTGACCAGGTTCTGCAAGTGCATGTCCCAGGGCCAGCTGCAGCCTGGGGGCGTTTGCCCAGCTTCAACTGGTGCACCCACTGGTCTTTTGGGGGGCCAGTCAGACCCAACCATGGTTGCCCACACAGCGGTTCCATGGCATTTGTACTGCTACAACCCTATAAGGGTTGAGATAACCCTTGGAGATCACCTGGAAACTTCAGGTAGTGCATAATGAAGCTGCACATAAATGCCGAGCAGGGGGACAAGCAGGCGATGAGCTTCAAATCCCTCAGCACACACATCAAGCCCCACCAGACCAGGCCAAAGGCCCATCTAGTCCAGCTTCCTACATCTTGCAGCGGCCCACCAGGTGCCTCAGGACATACACAAGACAACTAGACATGTGCATCTCGTTGCCACTCCCATGCATCCGGCACTCTGAGGCAGCCTACCATCTGGTTGCACTAACCATCATGGCCTTTAGCCTGCGATGGACTTTTCTGGAGGAGAAAGGGGATCTGCCCAGCCCCCTTTTAAAGGCATCTAGGCCAGGCGCCATCACCACATCCTGTGGCAAGAAGTTCCACAGATTAATTACCCGCTGGGTAAAAAAAGTATTTCCTTTTATCTGTTCTCATTCTCCCAACACTCAATTTTAGTGGATGTCCTCTGGTCTGGTATTGTGAGAGAGGGAAAAGAACCTCTCTTGATCCACTTTGTCCTTCCCATGCATAATTTTGTATGTCTCAATCAAGTCCCCCCTCAGGCGCCTTTTTTCTAGGCTGAAGAGCCCAAAACACTGTAGCCTTCTCTCATATGGGAGGTGCCCCTGCTCTATAATCATTTTGGTTGCTCTCTTCTGCACCTTCTCCAGTTCCCCTATATCTTTTTTGAGGTGCAGCGACCAGAACTGTACACAGTACTCCAGATGTGGTCTTACCATAGATTTGTACAGTGGCATAATAATATTGACCATTTTATTCTCAACCCCTTTTTTGATTACCCCAAGCATGGAATTGGCCTTTTTCACCGCTGCCGCCACATGCTGGGTCGACACTTTCATCGAGTTGTCCACCAGCACCCCAAGATCTCTCTCCTGAGCTGTCACAGACAGCTCAGAACCCATTAGCCTATAGGTGAAGTTTTGATTTTTTGCCCCAACGGGAATCACTTTACACTTGTCTACGTTGAAACGCATCTGCCATTTTGCTGCCCATTCCCCCAACTTGGAGAGATTTATTTATTTATTTATTTATTTTAAAGATTTTTACCCCGCCTTTCTGCCTAAAAAGGCATTCAAGGCGGCAATACAAAAACAATTAAAAAACAGAATAAAAACATCATAATTTAAAAACAGTGATTAAAAACAATATAAAAATACAATATACAAATATATCCCCTGGATCGAGTGCAAAAACAAGAAATACAAGACCAGCCAGCCTGTCAGCAACTAAAAGCCTGTTTAAACAAGAAGGTCTTCAGTCCCCGCCGAAATACCGCCAACGAGGGAGCAGTTCTTAGCTCTAAGGGGAGGGTATTCCAAAGTTGGGGTGCCACCGCCGAGAAGGCTCTCCTGCTGGCCGCCACCCCTCTCACCTCTCCTGGTGGCGGCACAGTCAAAAGAGCCCCCCCAGATGACCTCAGAGTACGGGTCGGATTATATGGAAGGAGGCGGTCCCTCAAATACCCTGGGCCCGAGCCGTAAAGGGCTTTAAAGGTCAACACCAGCACTTTGAATTTGGCCCGGAACAGAACCGGCAGCCAGTGTAGTCGCCGAAGCAACGGCTCGACAGAGTCAAACCGCTGTGCCCCAGCAACCACCTTCTGGAGCTCTTCACAATCCCTTCTGGTCTTCACCACCGAGAAAAGTTTTGTGTCATCTGCAAACTTGGCCACCTCCCTGCTTATGCCTGTCTCCAGGCCATTTATGAACAAGTTGAAAAGCACCAGCTCCAAGACAGATCCTTGGGGCACTCCGCTTTCCACCTCTCTCCACTGTGAAAATTGTCCATTGACACCCACAGTTTGCTTCCTGCTCCCCAACCAATTTTTAATCCATCAGAGGACCCGCCCTCTTATTCCCGGAACAAGTTTACTCTCTGTTTCCTGGCCCTCAACCAGTTCTTATTCTATAAGAGGACCTGCCCTCTTATTCCCTGACTGTGAAGTTTTCCCAGTAGTCTTTGGTGAGGGACCGTGTCAAACGCCTTCTGAAAGTCCAGATGTACAATATCCACAGGTTCACCAGCATCTCAGATGTCTAGGGCCAAACACACGTGACCTTGTCCCACAACCCAAATCCAGCCTTACAGAGCCGTCACCCATCAGCTACGTCCGATCCCGCTGCAGTTCTGCTCAGTCACCCAGGAAGCTGCTTCAGGCTTATGAAGCTCGGAGCTCCCAAGCACACCCTCAAAAGCAGCGCACGTTTCTCGAGAGTCAGCACACTGCGGCAAACATTCTCAGATTTTCAACAGGTGAGCCAAGACAAGAAGTGCATTTGAAAGTCTCATTCTACCCAAGCTCCAAGGAGCTAGCACGGCTGCAGACATGCTACCAAAGGGCAATTCCATTTTCTACCTTCCCACCTACAAGTCAAAAACAGCATACCCAAGAAAGAGACTGGGACAGCTTCACTTTCTGCAGCAGGGAAAATCTTCCCCGGCACGAACAGCGCTTTGCATTCCTCTGGGGAAGGGGCGAAGACCCCGACTGCAGCTCCCAGGGTCTTTGCGGACAGCCACACACGCCCAGAATGTCAGGCACACGGCTTGCTGGGGCGGCAGGCCCTGGAGGTAGCTGGTCACAAAGTCCCCTGGGAGCGGCAGTAGCCGTCTTCACCCCTTCCCTGGCAGAACGCAAACCACTGACCACACCAGGGACGGAAAAGGGAGGCACTGGATCAGGCCCATGGGCCAGAGTTTGGAGCCCTCCCACTTTAAGAGATAGGGTAAGTTATAACCGGCACTGAGCCACATCACCACCCAAAAGGGATGGGAGGAGGGAGAAGAGAAGCTTCACTCCACTGCAGCTGTGGACAGCAGGAGCTGGACAGAAGGCACCAAGTTGGGCCTCAGAGTATTAGCCAGGGAATAGTCTGAGGGGATGACAAGTGTAAAGGGATGCACACTGGGGCCAAAAACCAAAACTTCACCTATAGGCTTTTGGGTTCTGAGCTGTCTATGACAGCTCAGGAGAGAGATCTTGGAGTGCTGGTGGACAATTCGATGAGGGTGTCGACCCAGTGTGCGGCAGCAATTAAGAAGGCTAATTCCATGCTTGGTATAATTAAAAAAGGGATTGAGAATAAAACAGCCAATATTATCATGCCATTGTACAAATCGATGGTAAGGCCACACCTGGAATATTGTGTCCAGTTCTGGTCGCCGCATCTCAAAAAGGACATAGTTGAGCTGGAAAAGGTGCAGAAGAGAGCGATGAAAATGATTACGGGGCTGGGGCACCTCCCTTATGAAGAAAGACTGCAGCGTTTGGGGCTCTTCAGCCTAGAAAAAAGGCGCCTGAGGGGGGACATGATTGAGACATACAAAATTATGCACGGAAGGGATAGAATTGATAGAGGGATGTTCTTTTCCCTCTCGTAAAACACCAGAACCAGGGGACATCTGCTAAAACTGAGGGTTGGGAGAGTTAAAACAGATAAAAGGAAGTACTTTTTTACCCAGCGGGTGGTTAGTCTGTGGAACTGTTTGCCACAGGAGGTGGTGATGGCATCTGGTCTGGATGCCTTTAAGAGGGGACTGGGCGGATTTTTGGAAGAAAAGTCCATCGTGGGCTATAGGCAATGATGGGTTGTAACCTCCTTACATTAGTAGTAGGCTACTTCAGAGTACCGGGTGTAAGGGAGTGGCAACAGGATGCAAGCATCTTGTTGTCTCATGCCTCCCTGGGGCACCTGGTGGGCGACTGTGAGATACAGAAAGCTGGACTAGATGGGCCTTTGGCCTGATCCAGCAGGGCTCTTCTTAGGTTCTTATGATGAGGAAGAGAGATTACCCCCCATGCTATTGGCAGGGTGCAGGAGGGCACTGTGGACCAAAGAGGACTGGGAAGCCTGCCCCACACGGTTCCCAGCACAAAAAACTAGAAGCCTGCAGCCTGCCATCACCTCCAAAGCCCCTGCAGTGTGGGGAGGCAACTTCCCACCCCATTAGACAGAGCCTGCACAACACACACCAGCCCCTCCTCCCAGTCTCGCACTGGAGACAAAACGGGGGCACTTACTTTTCACCCGCGACTCCGTCATCCTTGTCTCTGGTTTCCACCTCAAGGCTCACAATTCTGCTGCTCTCTGACTGAGGCTCCAGGAGGCCCAATTCTGGCCCCAGCCCAAGAAAAACACTCCTCCTCTCCAGAGGCGAAGGCCAGGAGTCGCTGCTCACCCACCGAGGCTCAAGGGCGCGCCTGAGTGGCAAAGCCCTGAAGCCCAGTCCGAGCAGGGCAGCGGCAGGCAGCGCAGGGTCTCGCCAGCACACGTCGCCCAGCCCCGGCCTGTTCCCGAGCGGCAGGCCAGAGGTCGGCTCCGGCTCATTTGTTCTTCCCAGCACAGCATCCACCGCCACCGGACTGCAGGGCTGCGGGCCTTCCTCTTCCCCGGCCTGCAGAAGGAAAGAAGAGGCAGGATCACAGGCTGGTCGGGCTGCTCCTGGTCACACACCAGCTGCTCCTTGATCACTCCAGAACCCAAGAGGGCTGCGGCTGAGCTGGAAGCGACACTGCACGGCTCACGCAGGTGAAGGTCAGGCAGACGCCCCCCAGCCCCAGCCAGAGGAAGGCCAGCGTCAAACACGGCCTCTCAAGTCAAGCACACGGCTGGCTCCCTCAGAAGAGCCTGGGCTGCCTGGGGCTGTGGCCTGGCTGCCACCCGCCTCCTGAGGGGGCTCAGGCGTGAAGACGACCTCCGCCTGCGTGTCAGGGAGGGAAGTGAGACCCAGAGCCATTCAGGAGTCCCTCGGCTTGTCCGCTTGCCTGGCAAAACCCACCAAGGCCAACACACCTGCTCTGCCCTGACTCCCTGCCTGCTTAGCTCACACATCCTGGTAACTGAGCAGGTTGTCCCTTCACTAGATCATTTGGGCCTGTGCTGTGGTTTTAGACAGGGTAGCTACTGCCTGCACTCTCCTGGGAGGGGCAATCTCTCAAACAGGCCCCCCACCTAATTTCCCCTAATAACTCTGAGACAGCAACAGCAGGTATCGGGCAGGGCCTGCCCTTCCCATTCAGCCACTGCCAAGGGAGCACAGCTGAGGGCAAGGAAGGGGTGCGCCAAAGCCTAACCACTAGGCGTTGCTCCCTCTGGGCAGCCTGTTGGGACTTTTCCCCCCACCAAGGACGGACTGGCTCGTCCCTTCAGTCGCCACCCCTCTTCCTTTTCAAGTCTGAAGTGAGGCTGGCAGCTCTTGTGCAAGCAGCCAGAGGAGCAGTTGGTGCAACAGGATATTGCGGCGGGGGGGGGGGGGTTGGGGGGGCTCCCGGGAGGTCTTGGACCCCCCCCCCCTCCATCCCTAACCCCTGGCAATAGGGCTGATCAGATCTGACCCGGAGCCAGCACCTGTCTGAAGGCAACCGGCTCCCTCCTCTCCTCTGAGCCAAGCCAGAGCACAAGGGCCACCTCCTGCTGCCGTCACGAGATCCAAGGGAAGGCGACCTCCGTTAATGCTGCAGCGACGGAGGAAGCCACTCCCCAGAACACCAGAGCAGCCGGCAGGCCTCCCGACAGCGAGGACAGCCGCGGCCACCTCTGGCGGAGGCCCTACGGAGGACCGTTCGGACGGCTCCTGCAGCTGCACTGGGCGCCAGTCTGCCCGGGCGGATTCGGCCAGGCCAGGGCCCCGCGGGGCTGGGAGGAAAGGCAGGACACAAAGATTCTGGCCTTTAAAGCCGTGGAGACCCTCCCCTGCACTCACGAAGAGGCCGGCAGAGACCACCCCCTGAGGAGCAGCCGGTGCCAAGCCCTGGTGGCGGGGACGCGCCCCGTTGGCACCCACCACGGCCCCAGAGGGGCCCCTCCCGGGCTGGAACTACCCCGAAGACAACGGCACCGCCACTCGGGGGGGGGGGAAGAGCAGCCGTCTGGAGGGGCGTCCCAGGAAGGATCCCACCTCCAGTAGGAGGAGGAGGAGGAGGACTGAGGCAGCTGCCTCGGGCGCGGCGGGCAGCTTCCCCGACCGCCCCCCCCGCCCAGGCAGGCACCTGCAGGCCGCCCCCTCCCCTCGGCCCACGAGGGGCCGAGGCGGCAGCCGGTACTCCACTGTCCCCCCCTTCGGAGATCTTCGGGCCCGGGGGGGGGAGGAGGAGACGCCGCGCCCAGCCCACCCTCGGGCCCGCTCACCTGCGCCGCACGAGAGCCGCCCGCCGCTTCCGGATATTTAAGGCCCCGCCCACCTTCGGGGGGGAGGAGGAGCGGGGGCGGGGCTCACTGACCCCTCCCCTTGCCCCGCCCCCGGACTCCCCGCTCGCCCTGTCCCGCCGCCCGGCGGCGCTTCGGCTGCGGCGGCGCTTCCTGGCTGGCGCTGCTCCCGCCCTGTCCGGGGAGGCGCGGACAGCGGCGGGGCTGCTCGGCCGGCCTTCCTCGCTGAGCAGCCGTCGAGCCGCGCAGCCCCGGCCGGTCCGCTCGGAGGGGGCGCTGCTGGCCCCCGGGTGCAGCCTGCGCGCGGCCCCGCGAGAGGGGAGCGCCGGGCGCCGTGGAAGGGGTCGCGCGCGAAGGGGCCCCTGCAGAGCGGGGGCAGGTGCCGCTTCCGGGCCGGGGAGGTCCTGCGAACGCGCTCACCCCTCGACCAGGGCCGGTGCGCAGCCTCCGATGGGGCAGGCCGTGCCGTGTCCGCGCGGCGGCTGTGGCGGTCGCATTTCGGGGGAGTCCCCTCGCGCTGAGCGGAGCGCCAAAGGTCCGGCCAAAGGGCGCGATCGTGGGTGCGAAGCAGGACCCAGAGCGCGAGGGCAGCTGCGGCCCCCGTGAGCCCGGGGAGGCCTTGGGGCCCGGAGGCGACCGCTACCTCGGCACTCGGAAGGGAAGAGCTGCTCTCGGTGGCGGCGGTCCAGTCTCCCCTCCCCCAAACTGTGGCTTTAATGAGAAGAGCCCCCCCCCCGCATTTGTGCTTGGGGAGCCCCTCCTCTCCCGCAGGCCACAAGCCGGACTCGCGGTGCCTGCTGCAGACCAGAGATCCCGCCCAGCCCCTGCTGCCCGTGCAGGTGGGGAGTGGGGTGGTCATGAGTCACCCTTCCCCACGTTTCCAGCTCAGGAGAACTGCCTGACCCAGACCCAGGTTCACCCACCTCGCCCAGGACCTGGCTTCCAAAGGGGCCGGCTGGCCAGTGGTGCTGGGGCTCCTGGAGGCACCAGCATTGCACACAGTGGCTGTTTCCCCCCCCCCATATCTCTGACCTGGGAAAAATCACCTGTGTGTAGGAACAAACCCAGAATGATCAAGTGGCTGGAGCAGCCAGAGAGCCGTGAGGGGCACTTCCCCCCCCCCCGGGGGGAAAGTGGCATTTGCTTCTTTTTCTTCCAGTTGGAGGGGGCCCTCAGCAGGCTGCCGCCCTCCATGGGTCCCCTTCCCATGTGGGTCTGCTTCCGGCATCTCTGCCAGGCCACAGCCAGACCACGAGTGCAGGCATGGTCTCAAGGGGCGAGTGGCAGCCTTTGGCAAGGGCCCAGCAATGCCAGGCCCGGACACTGACCCTGCTCTCCCCCAAGGCTGAACCTGGACTGGCCGCAGACTCCATTCACAAAAAATAAGTGGGGCTCATGATCAGGACCTCAGCACCCAGAAAGAGGACATGTCTGCACTCCAATCTGCCATTTTCCTCCGGTTCTGCCGGAACAAGCAGTGCTGAGGGGGTAGTTCTGATGGGGAGAAGAGCAAAGAGGGAGGCCCCCTCCCGCAGGCCCACCCCCCTCCCCACAGCTGCTTTTGGTGAAGAAAGGCACTTCCAATTGGAAACCTGCCTCTGAACCTCACAGGTATTCCAGGTATACGCCAACTGACCCTCTATCAGTGCCCACCTGAACCTCAAAGGGGCCTGGGTCCCAGAGGAGGTGGGTCATGATGGAGCTTCCAAGCGCAGGGGCAGGCTACCACCGAATGCCCCTGCAATCTGCAGAGGAGGGCCTCTAGCCAGTTGGGTATCACTGAGGCCACAGTGCTGGATCTCTGGCCTGAGGCCACGGTTGGGCTCTACTGATCCACTCTGGCCAGCCTGGGACCAAGAGGGCAAAGGGGTCTCCTGGCCACTGGCGGCTCAAGTGATTTCAGCTTGTGCTCCCCTTTCTCTGCTCCCCTCTCAAGCAGTGGTAAGAGACCCGGGGGGGGGGCTGAAAGTCACTTTTTGCTGCCTTCTGAGGGGTGCCCTCATCTTCCGGAAGGCAAATTCTCCCATGTGTGCCCTGAGTGATTCCAGGCCTGCGTCCGTGGCAATCCCTGCTGTGGCCGCTGAAGAGCAGCCCCCAGGATGCCACAAGCCACTCGTCCAGAGAGTGAACCGTGGTCCCTGGCGACCGCAGGCTCCCTGGCCTTGGCCACACTCCCCTGGCTGTCACGGATGCTCCATCTGGACCGCTGGGATTCTGGAGAGCAAAGAGGCTGCCCCTTGCTGGCTGCAGCACCCACGTGAATCCAGCCATCCACGGACCCTTCCCCCTGCGTGCTTTCCAGGTCTTTGCTTTGTTTGCTGACTTCAGCACAGCAAGAGAGAAGGCCAGGATGCCCCCCCCCCACAGGTGCAGCTCTTCACAGTTCCTTCACTGGGAAGCCCAAGGATTCTGGGGGGGGGGGGGAGTCCTCCAGAGGCTTCTCTTTGAAGCAGAGGATTTGGCTCCCAGCCTGCCTGAGGAAGATGGAATCCTAGCGCATTTGGCTCTTTAAGCAGCGTCAGCTCTGCAAGGACATCCTTCCCAATTCTGCGCTGGCTCTGAGGCTGTCCTTGTGTCTTCACGGCCCTATTTCTGGTGCTGCTCTTCCCGCCGCCACCCCCATAAAGCAAGACAAATCTCTGCTCCAAGCTCAGTGCTTGAGATCATTCCAAGCCACTGAATATTAGGCCCACTGCCCCTTTTTTGTGATTCCAGCCCAGCACGGAGACTCCCCAACATGGTCCACAGGACACACACGCACCCCCGCCACGCAAGGAAGCCCTGCCCCAGCAGCCAAAGGCACGCAGCTGGTGTCCACCCACCTGCAGAAAGCGAGCGCAGTCCCGCTGCCGGCATCTGCGTCCAGGAGGGGGGGAGGCCAAGATAGTCCTGCCTCTGGACCCCGCTGCAGGACTCCTGACACCCACGGAGGGGTCTGAGGCTGGATGGGTCACTGATCGCTCTTAGGGTCTCTCAGCCCCCTGGCCAGCTCCTGCCTCAGGCATGCGCTAGAGGGAGAGCTCTTGCAGGGTAGAGCAGAGCAGAATTGATCAGGCACCTTGAGCCTCCAGCAAGTGGGGTGCGACGACCTTCCTCCTGCCCCCCTTTCGTCACCAGTGTGTCCTGTTCTCAGCGCTTGGCGAGCGCCTGATTGGACTTCACGGCCCTGGCTGTCCTGCACCCCTCAGCGCTGCAGAAGCCGGAGAGGCGAGACTGTGAGAGGCAGGACTCCGTCTGCCTATTATATGCAGAGAAGCCGTCCGTCTTCCAGGGCCGCTGGGCCCCCTGCTGGAGCCGCCTGGAAATGAACCCTCGGACGCCAGCAGCAGAAGGTCTGGCCGGCCGAGAGGGGAGCCTGCACAAGGCTGTGATCCTGACACCCGAGCGGGCGGGGAGCGAGACCGCCTGTGCCCGCACGTCTTGGTGTTCGGGCTCCTGGAAGCCCCGTGGCGGTCGTCCAGTCCGGCCGCAGCTCAGGGCACACGGCAACTGCCCCAGCAGCCCTGCCAGCCTCCCCGGAGGACCTTCGCAGCTGCGGGAGGCAGACGGTCCCTGTGCCAGGCAGCTCCTGGAGCCAAGGAGTGCTGCCTGGTGTCCGGCTTCAGCCCTCCTCTCTGCAGCTCCAGCCCTTTGGGCTCTTCAGGGCCCCAGAGGCCAAGGCCGTGTCTCCTCTCGGCGTCTCTGCTCCGCGTGAGGCACCCCAGGCCCCTCCGGCCGCTCCTCGGGCAACCTGGTTCCCAGGCCCTCCTCTGAACCTGCTCCAGCCTCTCAGTGCCCTTCTCCAGATGCGGTGCCCAAGACCTTCGGACGCAGCCTTCCGACTTGTGCAGGATCCTGGGCAACGTTCGCTTCCGAGCACCGTCTGCCGAGCGCGGAGCAGCGTGGAGCGCGTGCACGGCCTGGACTCTGCAAACAGTCCCCGCGAGGCATTCGGGGCCTTTGTGGCTGCATCAGGCTGCTGGCTGTGGCCAGCCTTTTCCCCGTGCTGCTGCCAAGCTAATCCCCCCTCCCCCATCCTGCACTTGTGCCTCCGGCTGTTCGTTGCTGCCTGCAGATTTTCCATCTGGATCTTGTTGGGGGGGGGCTAGTGGGGCAGCTGTCAGGATCACCTTGAATTTGATCCTCAAGGGGCTTTAAACGCAGAGTGCAGGGAGAAAGCGCAAGCCTGGCTTCTGGGCAAACCTTCCGCAGCCTGACATGAGGGCAGTGATGGGATTCAAATAAATTAACAACCGGTTCTATGACGTCATACCCGGAGCCAAAAAAAACCCCGAAGCCAGCCGAGTAAGTGAGTGGGCGGGGCCCGGCCATTTAACAACCGGTTCTATAGAACCTGGGCGAACCCCCTGAATCCCACCACTGCATGAGGGTCTGGCCTGCAGTGTGCCAGGCTGTTGGGGGCTGATGGTGTGAGCCTGCCCACTGCGGACTGAGGGCTGCCACAGGTCATCGCCCACGGCACTGGCGGCCAACCCAGTGGGTACTCGACAGCCTCCTTTGCTCGTGGGGATTCCCGTGCAAGCTGCCCCACGACCCTCAGGGACACCCACCTTGCCAAGGGTCCCCGCGAGTCTAGAGCTGGCCCAGGGTCTGGGTGTGGGGGAGGGCAGCCCCCAGCCAGTCACAAAGGTTCCCTGGGCAGGTCAAGGCCCCTCCATCCCGCCTCCCGCACAGGCTGAGGGCCGGCTGCAGCTGTCGGTGGGCGGTGGTGTGCCGGCCACGTCCCCTCACCCACCTGGCTGCTGGGACAGTCCGCCCCGGGAACGGCGCTCGGCGCTCGGTGTTCTCCGGCAAGTGGGGAGGCGCCTCTTGGGCGGGGCTCCTGCCGGGGCGGCAGTGCTGGGGCGCCTGGGCGGCTGGTGGCCTCCTCCGCAAGGCCAGAGGTTCTAAAACTGCTTGTTACCCTTCGGTTCTAGAACGCTGCCTCTGGAACGCTGGTTCTGTCCCTCGTCACTGTGGAAACCCCTCGTCTGAAGAGCAACAAGGCGCCCTCTGGTCTCGCCATTCCCTGCGCTGGGCCAGTGGCAGCCAAAGCAAAGATGAGAAGGGGGCCCCGCTAGGAGAGCCCCGCCGTCGCGCTTGGCCTTCCTTCCAGAGCGGATGTCCTTGCCTGGACTCGGCGTCCTTGCAGTCCCCCCCAGCACCGCCCCCTTGCCGGCGCAGCGGCTCAGGGCCACGGCTGCCCCCCCTCCAGGGAGCGCAGGGCTATGAAAAGCTTTTCTAAGCGCGAGGCCGACAGGAGGACGTTCCTGGAGCAGGTCCGGGAAAGCAAGGAGAATGGCTACCTCCTCTCTTCCAAGAAGATCGGCTCCGGGGCTTTCTCCAAAGTCTACCTGGGCTACGCCACGCAGGAAAAAATGATGCAGAACTACAAGCTGGCCTCCGACCTCCGGAGCAAGCGGCACTCCATGGTGAGCGGTGCGGGAGGACGGGGCGAGGCAGGGCCCCCGGTGGAGGGGCTGTGCTCCCCCGGTGGCCAGGCCGGGCCACGTCAAGGAGCTGCTCCTGGCTGAGGCTCCCCACGGCAGCCCCGGTAGCAGTAGCGATGCAGGCAGGAGCAGCGTCCGGGCAGCGCCGCCTTCCCAGTGGCCGCCTGGCGAGTGCCACACGCTCCTCCTTGCCCAGGCCAGAGGGGGTGATGCGCCTCTGTCCTCCCGGTGTGATGTGGTGCCCTGCCTGCCTCCCCTCATCCCAGGGTGGGAGCGCCGCCTCTGCAGGTCGCGTGCAGCACCAAAGGCAGCCCAACGCCTCTTCCTGCCTACAGGCTCGGACGCAGCCCAGCCAGGGAATGGGCTCAGCCACAGGACACGCCCCCTTCCTTGCCCCTCCCCAGCTGGGGGGAGGCCCTGCAAGTCCAGCTGGGCCAGGGGCAGGGTAGGGGCCGGGGGTGCCAGTTGGCAAGTCTGATTTTTGAATAGCCGCAGAGCTGGAGGCAATTAGTTCGCTGAGCTTTCCATCAACCCGGTTTACATTGGAACCAGAAGTCCCAACCCAAAGCTGGAGGAATGATGTACTAGAGAATCGCACCTGGCTTGAGATGCTCTCAGTGTTTGCGAGGGAGAGTGGCGCCACCAGGGTGTGCATGCAGTCGTGCCCTGTGGGGGTGGGGCACAGTACCTTTCCTCTCCTGGGGGGGGGGGAGTGGGCTGCAGTGGCCCTCTGCAGAGGATCACTGTTCTGCCCCCTGTGAAATGCCCCCCAGTCCTGAAAAACAAAGGGGATTCAGGTGAGAGTTGGGGTTAGGATGGGAGTCCCTGGGCATTTGCCAGAAGGGAGCAGCACTCCCTGCTCTCAGCTGCTGCAAAAGGAAGGGCTGGAGAGGCAGCCCAGTTGAGGAAGAGACGCATGTGATCATCGGGGGGGGGGGGTGTCCACAGGTGGGGGGACAGGGCTGGGGCCCGCGGGGGGGTTTTGGGGCTTTGGGGTTGGGAACCCGCCCCCCCCCCACCCCCAGGCTGACCTAATACAAAATTATGCACGGCAGGGATAGAGTTGATAAACGGATGTTCTTTCCCCTCTCTCAAAACACTAGAACCAGGGGGCATCCGCTAAAACTGAGGGTTGGGAGAGTTAAAACAGATAAAAGGAAGTACTTTTTTTACCCAGTGGGTAGTTAATCTGTGGAACTCTTTGCCACAGGAGGTGGTGATGGCATCTGGTCTTGATGCCTTTAAGAGGGGATTGGACGGATTTCTGGAGGAAAGGTCCATCGTGGGCTATAGGCAATGGTGGGTTGTGCAACCTCCTTACATTAGTAGTAGGCTACTTCAGAGTACCGGGTGCAAGGGAGTGGCAACAGGATGCAAGCATCTTGTTGTCTCATGTGCTCCCTGAGGCACCTGGTGGGCCGCTGTGAGATACAGGAAGCAGGACTAGATGGGCCTTTGGCCAGAGCCAGCAGGGATGTTCTGATGTTCTTATGACCTGGGTGGGGTGCCTGGTGCTTGTTCCCCTGTTGGGGTGGTGAGCTGGCTGTCCAGTCGGGGGTCTGTCTGGGAGTCCTCCTGGGACCGAGTCCTGCAAGGAGATTCTGAGAAGACGAGTGACGGCCCCCTGTCTCGCCACGCGTGCGGGAGGGGCAGGAGGCTGCTGGCCCCAGTGCTGCTCCTTCGCCGCGGCTCCTCCATCACCCGTGAGCCCCATTCAGGGGCCTCTTCTCAGCTGGGCCTCTCAGCCTCTGCCCTGGGCTGGGTGTGCCGTGAGGTCGCCACCTCCTGTGCTCAGGTGTGGCAAAGTGGGCGTGGCAGGAGGGGCCGTGTCCTGCTGCTCCTCCCTTCCCCCACGGCTCCTCATGGGGCTGTCCCCCGACACCAGCCCTGCCGTTGGTACAGCGTTTCCCAGGAGTTGGGGGCTTATAGTCCTCTGAAAGGGGGTTAGGATATGGCCTGCGTCAACTGCTCCTTGTCCCTCCCATGTAATGTCAAACTCGATCTCCTCCCCATTTCGGTCTCTTCACTGCTGGGGTGGTGGCAGCATCCCAGCTAGACGTAATTCTGTGTTATTACCTGGACGCAGCATTTGTTGGCATTGCACCCACCTCCGTGGCACATCCATTGGTGGGTGGGCTTCTGCGCTGCCAGGGCTCTCGTTGCACTGGCATATGTGGAGATGCGATGGTGTGTCAAGGGAATAGGATTCATCAGGAACACGGACAATTTCATAAAACTCTTCTGAGCACGTGTGAGGATTGCAACGGGAATGTGTGTCTCAACGCGCATCCAAGGGAAGAGAGGAAGAAAAACTCGAGTTGGTGGGAGGAAAAACCCAACCCGGGAGCCGGGTCCCTGGGCTGGGGGGGGGGGCGGGTTCGGAAGGGGATTGGAGAGAACAGCCAGGCCGCAAGAGGTGCAGTGACCCCCCCCCCGGTCGTGCCTGGAACCAGCCTGCCAAGCCTCGCAGCCAGGCCCCTGCAGGGAGCCGAGAATGGACACCTGGACACAGGCAACCTTGGTGCCAGGCTGGGATCCCAGAGCCGGGTGGGCAGGCTGCTGGTGTTGAGGGCATCTGGGGGGGTGCTTGCCTGCTGGACAAGGCATGGCCTGTAGGAGGACCCTCACTGGATTATTTTTCTGAAAGAAAAAACCTCTCCTGGTCGCCTGTGGGTACAGGCGTTTAAAAAAGGTTTTATTTTTTCGCAGATTTTATGTTTGGAAAAAATGAAAAGGGCAGCAAGCAGCATTGTGTGTTTTTATTCCAAGTTCTCATTTTTATTAATGTTAAATACTGTAAAAGTGTACCAAGTAGGAGATACAGCATCAGCAGATGCAGCCACAGTGTTATTTATAACTGGAAAAGTAAATCTATTTTAATGTCTAGAAAATACCTTAAACACCAAAATGTGGTCTTTTGTGTTTTTATGGTGTTATCAACAAAAACAAGCACCTCTGCCTATGGCATATGTCTGAAGAGGAGAAGGGAGAGGATCCAATGGCTGCCACCGAGATCCTCCCCCTCCTGCCCTCGAACTGCCCCCACAGGGCGAGCCCTGCTACTACCTTACCTGCTCCAGGGCGGTGTTTGGAAGCCTCGGCTACTCGGGCAGGGCCCCCAACCACTCGCAATGGCCCAGAAGCTCATGGGTGTGGCGCACCCCTTATGACACTGCGGCAGCACCTCAGCAGCAGACTTCTGATCCAGCAGAAGACAAGGACGTGCAGCACTCCGTGCCCTCGGTGGCCCAAAGGCCTCCCGCTCCCTCCAGCAACTCTGCTCTTGGCTCATTGCTGCCCCTCCTGCATGAAGCATCATTGCTTGGCACACCTGTGGGATCTTCCTTGCTCATTCCTGCAGGCCCTTCCTGCAGAGGCCCTGGCCCTCCTCTTTCCCTGCGGTCAGTTCAAGGAAGTGGGCCGCCAGACCTGCTTCCCCTGCTGAACCAGCCTCCCCACTTCAGCCCTGGCTCTCCCTTTGGCCTTCCGCGTAGGGACCGGCCTGCCCTCTCGCCCTCCAGGGCGCTGGGCAGAGGAGAATGACCTCCCTCCACGCCACGCAGGGAGCTGTCCAGGGTGCTGAAAGCTCCAGCTCCTGAGCTGCCAGGGAGGGAGGGAGTCGGGTCATCCCCGGCTAGCACAGCGACTGGTACGTTTTGTTTTGTACAAGAGACAGAGAGACGGCAGGGGAAGGCCACAACTGGCAGCCCCGCCTTTGGCCAGAGTGGCATGATTGCCCCTGCAAAGGGCACTCCGCGTGCAGCACGGGGGGCCTTGAGGTGCTGCTGGCTGCGCAATTTTGAGGCACCCTCCTCTCTTTTTCCCTGAGCCTCTTTGAAGCAAGGGCACCTCTTTGTCCTCCAAGGTGCAACCAGCCTCAGGTGCAGAGTAGTGTCAGAGGGCAGCCACAGGGCCCACCTCACTGGGCCGACCCCTAAATTTTCCACACTGGGGGCAGCGGCCAACATGTCACACCAGTGGGGCAGAGCTGTGGCCCAGCAGCCTGCCATAAGCACCAGGTGTGTGACTGGGGTGGCTCTGGCCCCCTGGGGGGGGGCTGAGACAGCTTGTCCCCCACACTGCCTTTCCTGCTTGGTTATAAGTGACCAGAGGCCTCTCTGCGTGGGGTGACAGCGCTTGGGCAGGACGTGGTCCCGGGGGTCCTTGACTCGGGGGGTTCTGCAGAACGGAGCCCTGACAGCGAAGAAGTGCCCTTTGCAGAGGAGATGGTTGAAAAGGTGCTGGACCCTGTCCCGTCTCAGCCTGGCACTGCAAGGCTGCAGCTGGGAGGGGAGGGGAGGGGAGGGAGAGGGAGCCTGCAGAGGCCATTCGTGGCTCAGTGGCAGGACTTCCTTTATTAAAAGCATAGGCAGACTGCTTACAACTCCAATATACATCTGCGATACATTATGAACGGGAAAAGGGAACCACTAAGGCGCAACATTGTGCCGTGCTTAGAAGACCCAGCCCAGAGCATCCTCTGCTTCCTGACGCAAAATCGCTGGCGCAAGTCCAAGCAGGGCTTGGGCCATCAGGCCAGGAGAGGGAATAGGATTCAGGGGTGGCCTCTCTGCTGCCACCACCCTCCCCCACCCTGAAATGCCCCCTCCCCACCTCCATGCCAGATTTGGTGCTGGCAGGACAAGACAGACCTTTCCGCCACACTGCTTACTCACATGATGCCACGAATGTGCTTTATGGCTGCTGCACCAGCATAAAGTAAGCATAGGATTGGGCCATAGGTTTCTAAACCCTCAGGGCTCTGAAGACAGTTTGCGAGTGTGCCAGCAGAGTGGGGGCCTGGCAGGAAAGCAAGCAGGAGTTCCACGAGGGGTGGCTCGTATGATGCAGGTAAACACTGTGTGTCCCTCCTTCTGAGTGTGCCAAGAACTTCCCCTATTTTAATCTGATGTCCTCTTTACAACATCATTACAACATGATGAAGGACAGCATCATTCTTCCTGCCAAAGGCCACGGAGCAGTTGACGGCAGAGGTGGGATTTGGACTAAGGATGCCCACATGCTGCCACAGCTCCCTCCTCTCCCCATGACTTACCAGGGGCTGCATTAAGCAGGGATGTTCGTGTAGGGGAGATTGAGCCTCCCCTGAGCTCCTGGACCTCCGTCCCTAACACAACCGGCAACGTTTTCAGGTTGTGTCAAGAGCCTTTCGGAGGCCTGTGGAAGCCGTGTGCATCCGCAGAAACCCCCACAGAGTGTTGAAGCAACACATCAAGTTTTCAGCAAAGCCCAGAGGTGCTGTTTAAATGCCTGCAGGAGCATTTCTGAGGTTTGCAGGGGACACACACAGCCTGCTGAATGCTGGGAAAGTCGCTGGAATGAGGTTCTGATCACGTTCAGAGGCCCTGAGTGATCTAGAAAGGATGCAGTGCTTCCAGGCACTGGGATCAGTGGTGCTGTGTGCCTCAACAGCACACAGCCGCATTGCACATCCTTGGAATGCAGCCCGGTCAAC
Source organism: Lerista edwardsae (assembly GCA_029204185.1). NCBI lineage: Eukaryota > Metazoa > Chordata > Lepidosauria > Squamata > Scincidae > Lerista > Lerista edwardsae. Next base: position 728,183 of record JAJKFI010000036.1, on the reverse strand, counting down.
CTAGGCTTTCCCCCACCCCACTTGCTACAAAGGAGGGAAGGCTCTAGGGATGCCGAGGACTAGCATTCAGCATGGTGGCATTGGAGGGGGGCAGAGACCCCCCCCATGCTTAGCAGTGCACATGTTCTCTGACAGGCCGCTTTCCTTCTCCCAGGTTGCGATAAAGATCATCTCGACAGCGGAAGCACCTGTGGAATATACCAAGAAGTTCCTCCCCAGAGAAATCTACTCCCTCAATGTCACCTACAAGCACCTCAATGTGGTGAGTCTCCCAGCGCCCTGCTTGTGCTGGGGAGCAGTCGGGAGAGTCCTGAAGCCGTCCGAGAAAGCCACACCGGCATCCAGTGCCTGCCTTCACAGCGCGAGGTACAAAGGCCTCCAGCCACAGGACGGAAGGCAGCAACCACGGGGAATCCGGGGAGGATTTTGATTTTTTTGCCCCAATGTGCATCACGTTACACTTTTCTATGTTGAAACACACCTGCCATTTTGCTGCCCATTCCCCCAACTTGGAGAGGTCCTTCTGGAGCTCTTCACAATCCCTTCTGGTTGTCACCATGAGGAAAAGTTTTGTGTCATCCACAAACTTGGCTACCTCGTTGCTTATGCCAGTCTCCAGGTCATTTATGAACAAGTTGAAAAGCACCGGCCCCAAGACAGATCCCTGGGGTACTCTGCTTTTTACCTCTTTGCCATTGTGAAAACTGCCCATTGACCCCCCCCCACACTCTCTGTTTCCTGGCCCTCAACCAATTCTTAATCCATCAGAGGATATTATTCCCTGAATATTCCCTTATTCTTAGTCCCTGACTGTGAAGTTTTCTCAGCAGCCTTTGGTGGGGGGCTGTGTCAACCGTCTTCTGAAAATCCAGTTATATATCGACTGGTTCTCCCACATCCACATGCCTGTTGACTTTTCAAAAGATTCTAAAAGTTTTGTTGTCAAGACGTACTTTTACAGAAGCCATGCTGATTCTCCCTCAGCAAGCCTTGTTCTTCTATGTGTTTTAAGATTTTATCTTTGATGATAAAGGACTTTACCTTTCATCCAAATTGAGTAAACTGAGCCTGCTTTCTACCCTGACTGTCTGTGTACTTGGATGAGAGACCTCCTTCTTAGGCAGCACATTAGGTGAGCACCAGCATCCAAGGGTGTAAATCACTCAATATCTCACAGCGTATACCTCACCTGCGTTCTGAGGTTGCTGGCCAGTTCACACTGGCCAGAAGTGTGCTGCGGAACATGCAAATTGCGGAGGCGCACGTGAGTGGTTGCCTTGCTCCTCCAAATATATAGGGCAACCAGAGTGCCATCCTTTCCTGATCTTCCACAGGTAGCATGACCAGCTGCAAGTCTGCATGTGTGCTGTGCTCAGCTATGGGCATCCATAGCTGCATACAGAGGGCCAAGAATATTGCAGGGCAACGCAGGAAAAGACAGGCCTGTTGGCGGTCTGTTGGGGCCACTGAATGCCAGGGAGGTGGTTGTGCTGCAGGGCCCAAGCCCGTTTCCTGTGGGCAGTCCCCATCCTGCACTGGTGGGTGTTGGGAGCAGGTTGGGCTGGCTGGAGTAGTGGGGGGAGCAGACCCTCCAGACCAGCGATTTTCAATCTTTCTCCTCACATGGCACACTGGCGAAGTGCTAGAATTGTCAGGGCACACCACCACTGTTTTGACCATGGACAAGGCACACTGCATTGCTTGTGTGGGGCTCAAATCCCCCAATGGCCCTACTAAGAAGTGACCCACACCCAAACTCTCGCTGCACACTAATCTGCCACGGCACAGTGGTTATAATAAGTGGCTGCTCTAGCCCAGCCCCTCTCAGCGAGCCCCCATTTCCCTGCAGATCCAACTGTACGAGATGTACCGGAACAGCAAGCGCACCTACCTGGTCCTGGAGCTCGCCTCCCGGGGAGACCTTCTGGAGCACATCAACGCCACGTCTGACAGGAGGGAGTTTCCTGGCCTGGAGGAAGAGGAGGCTCGCCGGCTCTTCCGCCAGATCGTCAGTGCTGTGGCACACTGTCACAATGTGGGCATTGTGCACAGGTGAGAGGCGTGGCTGGCCAGGGTGGGGGGAGGGGAGGGGAGGGGGCCTCTGGCTCACCCAGGAACGCTGCCAGCCGAGACCAGAGGAGGCACCCGGAGCCGGCTTCTGATGCAGCAGCCCCTGAAAGGCTCACCTGACGCCACGGGCTGAGCAGCACCACGTCTGCCTGGACGAAGGCGGGAGTCCTCGCTGCCGCCGCCCCAGCTCCTCCCACAACCTCCCTGCTGCCCCAGCTGCTGCCAAGGGGGCCAGAGGGGGGAAGACCGAGTGGTCGTGCCCCCACCTCCCCGGCTCTACCCTCACAGTGTCTAGGTTTGGCCCGGAACCTGGGCTGGCCAGTGTCCCCTGAACATGCCCCAATTCTCCACCCCTTGCAGGACAGGCTAGTCACCTGCTCCTTGGAGTGTGTTGCAATGTGAAAACCATCTGAGTACATTAAGGTGCCAGTTATGGGTGCTGAAAACCATAAAGCAGAGGTGGGCACTTGTGGGAACATGGCTCCTTTTCTGGGACCGTCTCAGTCCATTCATTGCTCTCAGATTCTTACCGTTTATGGCTGAGAATTTCCAGTGTGACGGTTTTATCCGCTGAGTGTCCCAAGTGCTTTTGCTTGAGCGTTCCAGAAGTGACTCTGCAGCCCGTTAGCAGCCCTCTTGTGCTCTGGTGCAGCCCAGAAGCTCCCCTTCTTCTACACAAGCCCCTCCTAAGAGGGCGCCCACAAGGGGGATAACTGGGGAGCTGACTGGCAAGGGGGGCATCCTGGCGATGGTGCATTGGAGGAACCAGGTGAGTTCAGCCGTGGCTTGAGCTGAGCAGCAGGGCAAGGAGCCCAGGGCACAACCCCCCCCCCCCATCAAAACCAAGGTCCCGCAAATAAAATTCAGAAATGACACGCGGAAGGCGGCTTAGGGGGCCAGATGCCGATGTGGGGGCAGCCGTGCCAATGGGACTTGTGACTGTTCTGGGGAGCAGCTCCCACTTGCATCCGTGCGCACAGCCCACCTTTCTCGGCCCCTGTGCCTGATGCAGAGAGCACCACTGCCCCTTCACTCCCCCAGCCCCACATGTCTGGGGGGGGGTGGCAAGGTGGGGGGAGATGTCCTTGGTGGCTCCTGATGGCTGCTCAGCTCCGTCCGCCGTTTCTGTTTCCCTCAGAGATTTGAAGTGTGAGAACATTTTGTTGGATGAACGTGGCTTCATTAAACTGACGGGTGAGTCTTCCTCCCAGGTGGGCGGGGCAGGGAATGCCCCCCACCCCCATTTCTTTCTCTTCAAGGCCCAAGTCCTCCATTGGGCAGGGCAAGGGCTGTCTGGCCTTCCTGGCATGCAGCGCCCCTGCCCCGTCTCTCAAGGGAGGAGCGGCCGCTTGCCCACTCGCTTGCACCCAAATGACGGGTGTTTCCGGAAGGTCAGAGCCGGCAGCCCGAGCGGGATCCAGCTTCGTACGCTGCCGCAGTGCTGGCCAGAGCGAGGGCAGGAAGCTTTCCCGGGCACAGGCTGGGCTGGGGGGCGGAGACCCCCCTTTGACGGGCTGGGCCGGGCCTCTGTTGCAGATTTTGGCTTTGCCAACCGCTACTCCCTGAAGAACTCCCTGATGAGCACGTTCTGTGGCTCCGTGGCCTACACCGCCCCCGAAATCCTCATGAGCAAGAAGTACAATGGGGAGCTGGCTGACCTATGGAGCCTGTAAGTGCCAGGCTGTAGGGCTGGGCCAAAGGGGGGCCAGCCGGCCGGGGGGGGGGGCCTCAGGACTCATGGGGAGGGGACAGGGCAAAGGAGGCGTTCCTGGGTGGCGGCCCCCGCCCCTGGTCGCCTGCCGGGGGGCATCTGCCTGACGTCCGCTGGGCCTTGCAGTTCTGAGCCCCTGCAAGCCTGGGCTGGCACTAGCCCCCTTTGCCCCTCTGCTCCCTCCTCCAGTGGGGTGATCCTCTATGCCATGGTGACAGGGAAGCTCCCCTTCAAGGAGCGCCAGCCACACAAGATGATCCACGTGATCAAGCAGGGCCTCGCCTTCCGGCAGCCCATCTCGCCAGGTACGCCACACGCAGCTCTCCCGCGGGGGCAGGGCGGCACGGCTGGGCTCAGCTCACCCCGGGCAGCTCTCCTCACCACGCCCCCCTTCCACGGGCTGCAGTAAGGCCCCCGTCCCATCCCAGGGAGGCCGTCCTGGGGGCAAATGCTGCCTGTCTCTCCCAAGGCTGCCTCTGCGCCGCGTCAGAGCTGGAGCCCCCAAGCAGTTGCTGCACAGTGCCGGTCCGCCCCCCCCCCCCCCCCCCCCCCGGGCCGGCCGGGGGGGGCCCCCCCCCCCGCACCATGTCGGGGGAGCCCCGTGGGGGCCGTCCACCCCCTCCCACAGCCACAGCGTCTCTCTGGCTCAGGGCCAAGCGGCTCTGTAGGAGGGCTGGAGGGGGGGGCTGTGAAGCTCCCCTGAACGCATCAGCCCCCAGCGGGCTACAGGGGAGGCACACGAATCCCCCTTGGCCCCCGAGGCTGCCTGGCTCCTGTGGCTGTGCTAGCCAGCCAGGCAATTGGGGGGAGGGCTGAGGAGCTGGGCTTGCCTCCTGGTCCTTTGCTGGCCCATGGCTCCCACACTGACGCCCCCCCCGGCCACTCACAGGAGGCTGCTCGCTCGCGTGCCCCGCAGTCTCAGGACGCTTCCCAGAGCCCGGCAGCTGAGGCTTCCCCCGCACTGCCACCCATGACCTCAGTGCAGACCCAGCCAGGGCAGGCCAGGGGGGGTGGACGTCCCCAGACAAGGAGGGCCCCCCCTGGAAGTGCTGGTTGAGCCTAGCAAGGGAGCCCAGGATTCCTTGCAGGGGGCTGCAGTTCCAATCCTGGGGCACCTCTGCTTGTCCCCGAAGGCTGGAGGCTCTGACGGGCGGGGCAGTGCAGTCCTGCCATTGTCCGAGGGGGCAAATGCTCGGGGTGCCGCCACCGCTGAGCCCTACAAGGGCAGTGGCGCCACCTCCACCCCTGTCTTTCTGCCCTCCGGGGAACCGAAACAAGAGAGTAAATGCTGTCCAAAGGCATCACAAACCTTTAGGACAGCAGCGCAGCACTGCACAAGGCTCCAAGCTCAGGTAGGTTGGGGGGCAGCCGTCTTGGGGGGCGGCTTTCTTAGGGCCTGGCACCGGGGCGACCATGGGGCCAGGGACGCGACTGAGGAGGAGTCCTGGGCTGAGCAGCCTCGCTGGGACTGTGTATCGCCGGCGCCCTAAGTGCAGGGCTAGCCGTGCCGGGAGGCAGCCGGGAACTGCCACAGGTGTAGCACCCTTGGAGTAGGGAGTGGCACCCTCAGCCAGCAGCTGAGGAGGACCAGAGCAGGACACGCTGCCCAACAGGGCTGTTCTGGTTCGCATCAGGGAAGCTGGGGGGGGGGACACCTCTCCCTCCCGCCCCTTCCCCGGGGTGCAGGCTGGCCCCCCTCTCATCCGTAAGGGCTGAACGAGTGCGGGGGGGGGCAACATTGGGGCGACTCAGGCAGCCCGAGGTCCCCCTTTCCCGGGGCTGAGACCAGCCAGCGGAGATGGGGCCCCCGTGGCCTCCGGCTGGGGCCTCAGGGACGCTGGCCGTGCCGGTGCTCATCCGCCCTTCTCCACTCTAGAATGTCAGAACCTCATTGAGGGCTTGCTCCAGCTGAAGCCAGTGTCCCGCCTGGGCCTGCAGCAGGTGGCCACACACCGCTGGATGCTGCCTGCCACGTCTGCCATCTTCCACAGGGTGATGAGCTCCATGGGGGTCCATCCAGAGTGCAACCTGAGCCCGGAAAAGTCAGCAGCGGCACAAGGTATGAGCCTCACCGCACCTGAGCCTGGACTCGCAGGCAGAGACCGAGCTCACCACCTGCCCTGCCCACTTGCCCGCCTGGGCAGCCAGGCTCTCCCCTCAGCAGGCCGTGCCCTAAGAGGCCGGGCATTCTCAAAAGCGGAGGGCGCAGGCTGTTCCCTGGCAGGGGGTTGGCATCTTGGACCAGGCAGGCGGCTGCATCCTGCTCAGGCCACGGTTCCCAGCCGAATGCGCCCACAGAATTCCTCCAGCTCTCATCCCCAGACAGGGTGGGCATCAGTCGACCAGTCCACCTCAGTGCCCCTCTCCACCGCTAGCATGGCAGATTGCAGTCTGGCTCAAGATCAACACTGAGGGGACACCACCCCCAACCAACCAAGGCCCACCCCCGCAGGCACCTGCTTCTTCAAGAAGCCATGAAGAAGCCAGAGCCTCGCAACGCCATGGAGGGGGCGCTCCTAAATCATCGGCACTCTGGAGCAGCGGCTCCCAGACGTTTAAAGAGGACTCTCTGCTGGGACCCACCCAGACCTGCAAGGCTCAAAGCACAATCCAAGCTGGAGTTAGGCCAGCAATGTTTGGCCGGCACAAGGGACACCGTCAAGTGCATTTCGACCACTCTCAGAGTCAGGAAGGATGGCGCATGTCTGTGGCAAATGTGCTTTACGGTGTCCCTTGTGCTGGCCAAACTTTGCTGGCCTAATTCCAGGTGAGGATTGCGCTCTGTTCAGCTACTTGTGAAGAAAGGTGCACAGGAAACCATTTAACTTTATTATTACTATTTGCCTGTAAACCGCTTTGTGAACTTCGTGTTGAAAAGCGGTATATAAGTACCTGTTGACTGACTGACTGACGTGCTGCTCCATTGCTGGTTTCATAGGACTCAGTGCATTTTTGCCAGCCATCAGTTTCGCCCCGCCCCCAAAGTGGGGTCATGACCCCGTTCGGGAAGCACCTGTCCAGAGGGCGCAGTAGGCAGACAGAAGCTCCCCCCATGCTGCCTTCGCACTGCTTTTCAGACGGGGGGGCTGGGAAGTGCTGCCCCCCCCC
>JAJKFI010000036.1:581926-714285 GCA_029204185.1 Lerista edwardsae | reverse complement strand
CGCCGGTCAGGGCCAGCAGCGCGCGCGCCAGCTCCGCCCGCCCCGCCAGCAGCAGGCGCCGCCCGTCGGCGCTGCCCGAGAGCCCCAGCGCGCCCTGCACGGCCCGCTCCCGCAGCTCCCGGCGCGCCTCCGGCTGGAGGAAGCGCAGCAGCTCCTCGTGGGCCGCGGGCGCCGCCATGCGCGAAGTCGGCTGCTGCGGCGCTTCCCCTTCCCCTTGGAGGCCTTCCGGGTCGCGCCGCCGGGAGGGCAGGGCGGGGCGGGGCGGGGCGTCGTGCCGTGCCTGCGCTGTCCCACTGCGGGGCGCCCTCCCGGGGAACGGGCTGCGGGAAGCGCTCGGCCCTCCGTGGCGCAGCGGGGAGCCTCTCCGGTCCCGGGTGGGGCCCTGGGTTGAGCCCCGACTGGCGCCGCATTTGCAGCCCCGAATGGCGAAAGCGGCCGCCGCCCCTGCTGGCCGCGTGCGCAGTGGCTCCCTGGCGCGCCGGGAGAGGAGCCGCCGAGACCGAGCCGCGCTCCACTGAAGGGCTGGCCGGCGCCGCCCCGACGGCAGCAGGATGACCGGTGAAGCCCGGGCCAGTCTCGCCCCGACGGCGAGGTGCGCACCGGTTCCGGGGCAGGGTGAGCCGGAGCGCGCCCCTTAAGCCCCTGCGCGGGCGCGGCTCAGCAGGGACGGTTTCAAAAGCTTCTCCGTAGGGGCTCAAGGGACGGGTGCTCTGGCCCCGGTGTACCCCGTCACCCTTCTCAGGGCTGCCTCGCGTTAGCAGGCAGCGGGAAAACTCTCCGTGGCCACCCGAGTGAGTGAGATGCGGAACTCCCCAAGCCGGGGGGGGGGGGGTGTGTGTGAAAGTCGAGCCGCGCAAAGTTTTGAGGGCCGAGCTCTGGGCCCAGGTGGCTGCCTCCGGCAGAGAGGGTATGTCCATTTTGGAAGGCAGAGACCCTACACCTCAGGGGACATCCAGGGTACCATCATGTGGTCTCCTCCTCCAGGTGTGGGCCAGGGCCATTCCGCTTAACAGCCAGGGAGAGCCAGCTGGGGCTGTGATTACGCTTAAGGCTAGACTGGGAGGAATTGCAGTGGGGTCAGTATCAAGCATCACACTCTCAGCCCATGGAACCCACCCACTGGATGATTGAAACTTACAAAATTAGGCAAGACTGAATAAGGGGATGCTCTTTTCTCACACATACAGCACCAAAACCAATAAAATTGAGTGTTGGAAGAGTCAGAACAGGCGGAATACTTTTTTACCCAGCAAGTAAATATTATGTGGAACTCCTTGCCACAGGAAGTGATGGCATCTGGCCTAGATGCCTTTAAAAGGGGGTTGGACGGATTACTGGAAGAAAAGTCCATCACGGGTTACAAGCCATGAAGAGTACAAGCAGCCTCCTGGTTTAGAAGTAGGCTTCCTCAGAATGCCAGATGCAGTGGCAGTGAGATGCAAGTGCCTTGTCTCATGTGCTCCCTCGGGCGTCTGGTGCTCCCCCTCTGGAGTGTCCTCATCTGCCACAGGTGGTCTGCATCTGATAGCAGGCAGGTGGGCCATGTACTGCTGTTTCCCTGTCGCAGTGTTCCCTGTGGGGCTGCAGGCTGAGGACCCACCCGGGGGACGTGGCAATTCCCTTCGGCTTAGAGAAGGGCTGTCTGGTTAACCTTTATTCTCTGTGTCCCAGCCCCACAGACCACTTGTGAGTTTCCAGATCCCCTCTCCAGCATTAGCAGTACACAGGACAAGGGTGCTTTCTGGAGGATGGGAGCGGAGGAGGCAGGCTGGCACAGGGCAGGGCCGCTGGAAGCCCCCACCCACCATCCTGGGCTAACTGTCTGCAGGATCTCGGAGCTGCCCACACAGGACTGAGGAGCTGCTTCAGACATGAATGCCTTCCTATGCAGCCCCTCCCCACCAGTCGTAAGAAGCCTGGGGCGGAGGGAGGGGCCCAGCCTCTCGCAGGGCACTTTTCTTGCAGCCCAAACCCACCCCTCCCTCAAGTCCAGCTTTGTCCCCTTGTGTAGTACAGGCAGCAGCAGAGGGGTGCTGGGGGGGGTCCTGTCATGGTATGCAGAGAACTGTTAAGGCTGAACCAAACTTTTCTCTGTGGACAGTAGCTCATGGCACCAGGCCAAGGTACAGAATGTGCCTGCGTGCTGGAGAGAGAACAGTATAATTACTGATGGGCTACAGCTGTGATTGAGGTGGACGTGCCTCAGTGCACATAGTTTATGGCCACCTCATGGAAAGCACTGATTGGTGGGCAGGCCTCAGCACAGGTATATAACAGGACAGTTCCCCAGTGCAAAGTGTGGGTTAAGAACGATAGGGGAAACGCTGCCCGATTGACTGTTTAACATCTGCCGTGTATGTTGCCAACTGCCGTGTCCTGTATACTGTGTTTTGCCTGACTGATATGTATGGAATGCGACCCTTTGACTGGAAACTGACCACGCTTGCTGAATACATTCTTATCTACGCAAACTCTGTGTGTTGCATTTCTTTGCTGAAGCCAGAGAAGTCTCACCGAGCCGACTGGGGAAGCGGTTTCCTCTGCGCAACCAAGCTGTTATCTCTGCTGACCATGCCGGGGTGTTGGTGTGAGAGTCCTAACACTTGGGGTCCTCTCCAATGCCACCCGGGCATAAATCTTGGGGCGCGACAGGTCCTCCTGGGGGGGCAGGCAATGCCAGGACCTGGGAGACTGAGCCCCCCCCCTCACCTGCAGGCCATTCACGAGGGCACGAACTGCAAGCAGTACCAGGACGAGCTGCAGCTCCAGGCCCATAACGATGCTGCCGCCCGGGAGACCAGCAAAATACTCAAGGTGAGCTCAGCTGTGGCCTCCTTCACAGCACATGCCAGTCCCTGTGGACAGAATGATGACTCTGGGGAGGGACGGGGGGGGCTGCCTGGGGGAGTTTGCAGGAGCACGGAACGGACGGGGAACTGCAAGCAGGCCCAGGTGCCGAACAGAGTCTGGAGGAACGCTTGGCGCTTGCTCCCTTTAATGGTGAGCCTGGCCCCGCGGGGGCTCTGCATTCCACCTGCCTCCGCTGTGGCCGTCCAGCAGGCCGAACGTGCCCGCTGCCTGTCCAGCTGCTGTGGCCGAGGCGGTCAGCCACCTTGCCCCCAGTGCAGAGAGGCCCCTCCTCTCTCGGAAGCCTGTGGTCCCAGTCTGGAGTCCAGCACCCTGCGGAGCCCTCAGGGGTAGCTGTCGGCACAGGAGGCCTTGGGGATGAAGTACTTCTGCACCGTCTGCTGCCGGGCAGTGAACGTCTGTGGGGACGCCGGCCTGTCCGGCTGAGGAGGGAAGGGGTCCAGGTTGATCTTCGGCAGAGGAAGCTTCACGACGGGCGCGAACCCCTTCATGACGTAACGAGCGTAGCGCGAGAAGATCCAAGGGAAGGAGAGGCCGGGATCTGAGGGACGCAACACAGGAGCGTGGGTCACAGGGCCAGAGCACCACTGGCAGTGGGAGGGCCGTGCCCTTCCCTCCCGCCCCCTTGCGAGACTTCTGCCTCGCTTTTCAGCCCTGCCGGCTGGTTGATGCAGAGGCCCCAGCAGAGGAGCCTGTTCCTCTCCACTCCCTGAACCGCGTCGCCTGCAGATTCCTCCGGATCAGGCCCCTCTGCTGACAGCCCTCAGGAAACATGGGGAGGAGGCATATCGGGCTCATCCAAGGATGTGAGCCTTCCCAGCCAAGGAATACCTGCCTGTACGCGGGGGGGGGGGGAGAGACTGAGTTACAGGCCAAAACCTGGCCAGGGGGGGGGCGATTGAGGCCACCTCACGCTTAAGACTGGTGCTGCAAACTTATTTTCTCATGTCTATAGACGTGCCCAGACTGGCACGTTTCTGGAGCAGATCAGGCGCGATCTCAGGCCTGTGCTGAGTGAGCTCCTGCTGCCCACTAAGCACGGAGAGGGAGCGAACGCGGGCACGGGCACGCCTGGGCAAGATACCTGGAGGCCGGACAATGTGCCGCCCCATGTGTGGCAGGAGCCCCTTTGTTCAGGCTGGAGGAGGGAGGCCGGCTCTGCCCCTCGGCTCGCGTGTTCACCCCATGCCTCCTGCCCGGATCTCGGGTCGTGGTGGCACTTGGGCATGCCTGTTTCCGCTCGAGGCGGGGGCAGGGACAGGCAGGGCTGGGGCACCTGAGGACCTGCCCCCCCCCAGGCCACTGGGCTTTGTGATCCAGCCAGCCTGAGAATGGGTCAGCTCCATGCAGTGCTACAGAGGATCTGCAAACGGTCCCGTTCCTTGACCCTGCAGCAGGACTGGCCTTTTGGACGCTCCCAGGAGTGCTCTGTGCTCAGGGGCCTTGGAGGCCACTCCACTGACCAAAGGGCAGGGCAGGACAAGGAAGGAAGGCCGTGCTGCCTCCCTCCCCCCCAGCCACCCGGCTTGGTCCCACAGGGTCCCCCGCATGCAGAGCAAGCCGGGGCAGCAGCCAGTGCTTGCCAAGGAGGCCGAGGCAAAGGAGAGGGGGGGTAGGAAGCGGCACGATGAGAGAGGCGGCAGAGGAATGGAGGGGAGGGAAGTCCGGGGGGGTGCACACAGCCGAATGCCTCCCATGCCAGCTCCGAGGCAGCCAGCCCTGCCCAGCACAGTTCTGAGAGTCGGAGGTGGTGGCACCCGGCACTTACGCTCTGGCACCATCTTCCTCCTCCTCAGCATGGTGTTGGTTTCTCCCAGCCGCAGGATCGCCCGGCCCCTGCCAGGATGACACCAACAGCAGCCCCTGAGCCCAGCAGGACTCCCCTGAAAGGACACTCCCTGGCAGCACCCCACACCTCACGACCGGGGCACGGGGAGCCTGCAGACCCACGGCTACGCACGTCATGAGGCAGTGCTTAAGTCTGGATGTGCTGCGGATGGCAAACTTGATAATGCACAAGCAATCCCGGCTCCTCAATTGCACGGGGTGCTTCTACTGGCAAAGGGCATGAGCGTTTTTAGGGGCAGCCTAAAGTCCGATCCGCGCAGGGTCCTGTGCAACAAGAGCCCCAAAGGGCACCAGGCTGGGGGCTCCGGCAGCTCTGCCCAGGCAGGGGGGTGCTGAGCAGGCGCAGACCCCTCTGAAGTGCTGCCGGTGGACTGGGACCCTCTTGGTCAGTGGCAACACTGCAGACCCTCGCCTCTCAGTGCTTGTGCCACACACCTCCTGGGCAGGGGGTCTGGCCCCCTGCCCCAATTCCTGGCCAATTCCAAGAGCAGGCATGCCGCTGGAGCCGGCTCAGGGCCTCCAAACAGGCTCTCGGGGCCTGGGCAGCAGCAACGTACGTCTGCACGGGGGGCAGGGCCATGACCGTGTCCTTGGGGGTCTCCTCCTCTGCGCAGGAGGAAATCAGCTGCCTCATCTCCTCCAGCTCCTTCTCCAGCTGCATCTCAATGAAGTAGTTGATTGCATCCGTGGGGCGCACGGCCTGCCAGTCCACCCAGCGCGGGACCTCTTCTTCTTCAGCCTGGAGGAGCAACAGAGCAGGAGGGAAGCGTGTGTGTGGGGGGGGGGGAGGGTTCCCGCTTCGAATTCCGCCACCTCCATGGCTGTGTCGGCCTGGCCAGGACAACTGTCCCAACAGCAGCAGCTGAGGCTGGCTCTGGGCACGGCCAATGGTCAGAGGAGCAGGAAGCAGAGCCCTCCTGCCCTTCCTCTTCGCGCAGTGGCGCCACATCCGAAGCTGCCCCCCCCCACAGTGAGAAATATCACCCGGTGGCCATTCTTGGAACGCCCACCAGCCCCTCCTTGCTTGGCTGCCAGCAGGGCGCCCCAGGCCCTCCACCCACCTCTGAGCTCGCAGCCCCTGCTTGGAGCCAGAGGGGTTCTCTTGGGGACTCCCCGAAGCCTGGAGCCGCCTCGAGGGAGGGCCGTGGGTCAGGAGACAGGCGCCCCCTCACCCGCAATGCCCCCTCTGGGGACACCTGCAGTCACTGTGGTGCTGCCGTGCTAAGCAGCCTCCCCAGAGAAGTGAACTGGGGAGGGGGCTGGGAGCGGGGAGGAGCCCTCTTCAGCCCCTTGGGTGGGGGCATCGCCTGACCTGAGAAGCCCACAGCTCCAAACGGAACCCACCTCATGCCAGCACAGAGGGCACCCACCAGCTGCCCACGAGACTGGGGAGGAACTCTGACAGAATCTGGATGCGCCAGAGGGGGGAGGGGGGAGCCCCTGATGAGGAAGGAGAAGAGCCCCCGCCCCCGTTCAGGACTCAGGGAGAGTCTCTTCCGCGGCCTCACCTCCTGGTCACCCTGCGAGGAGTCTGGCCCTTCTGTCTCGCCTCCTTCAGAGCTCACAACCTCTCTCCACTCCTGCGTCCAAGAAGAGGGAAGAGGCCAGGCGGGCTTCACCCTGACATCCCTGGCCCCAGCGGAACAACCTGCTTCCACCCGTGGCAAGCAGGACGCCTGGGGCACTGCAAGAGCACAGTCGGGGGGCCGGGGGGGAACAGTGGTCCCTCAGCCCCCCCCCCCAGGAAGGATGCCCACCACATCACCGTGAACCCTGGGAGGCTCCTGAGGACGACGCCACAGTCAGCGCTGCCTCCAAAGCTGCCAAAGGGGACACACCTGTCCTGCTCCCAGGAGTGGGGAACGTGAGGCGGTCCAGGGCAGTCTGTTCCCAAAGAGGCCACCCCCTTCGAGGCCAAGGGAAGAAGCTTTTCCCTCCGAGAAGCACACGCCGCCCTGGCCCCGCCCCAAGGGAACAGGCCTCAGGCACAGCACTCCACACCCCCTCCTCGGGCGTGGCCTCTGGGTGGCTCCTGGAAGAGCAGGCCCCCTTGGGCCGACTCACCTGGTCCGCAGCCCCGTCTCTCAGTCCCTGCAGGAAGGAAGGCAAGGCCAAGTCAGAGCCCCGCGGCAACGTCTGAGGGCAGCCGTGGCCTCTGCCGCCCTGGCCCTGGGGCTGGCGGGGCGCGTGGCCGTCTGTCAGGAGGCTGGCCGTGGGGCGGTGAGGTCAGCACTGGGGCTCAGGGGCCTGCACCTGGGGGCAGTCGAGGGGAGGGGAGGTGGCCGCAGGCAGGAGGGCTTAAGACAAGGCGGAACAGGACAGGGAGGGCGGGGCGTGGAGGAGAGTGAGCAGGGCCACGAAGGAGTGGCGAGAGAGAGGGCTGTGATGGACTTTTTCTCCCTCAGTCTCTCCAATCCCCTTTTAAAGACATCCAAGCCAAAAGCCCAAACAATGTCCTGCAGCAAGGAGTTCCACAGATCAATTACATGCTGGGTAAAGAAATTCAGGCATGGCCCAGTATCCGCCGTTCCAGACCCCTGGATGCCTGAAACCGTGGACACTGGGGGGCGTGTCTTCAAAGATGATCAGTGGTTTTGCTGCAACAAGGTAAAAACATGTGCCCCTCTTTTTAATAGGTGTCCCAGTATCCATGGAATCCAGTGGTAGCTGAAACCGTGGCTACCGAATCAGTGGACACGGCGTCCATCTGAGAAGAGCTGGCCCAGAGTGAAGCTGGAACAAACTCCTGCCCACCTGAAGAATGTGGCTCTCTCTACCCCTCAGCGGATCATTAAGGACTCACTTCAGCAGAAAGCCCCGCCCACTCCACACTATGTGACCCGCACAAGGATTAAAAAAGCAATAGAAAAGAGAAATGGGGGGGAGGAAGGGAGGAGACAAGAACAACCCAATCTCAGCAGCACCCCCCCCCACACACACACACAGTTGCTGACTGGTGGAGGAGAATCGCCCTACTCCTGCCCAGTATGTGGGCACCATTCGCGGGGGTGGTGGTGTCTCGCTGCTCATGCACACACACACTTGGGGGCCCCTCACAGGACCCCCAGAGCCTCCACTAAGAGCTGGCACTGTCCCTGGGGCCCAGCTCCACCCCCTCGCCCTGGGCTCACCTCTTGGAAGGAATCCTCCTTTGCCAGCAGGAACTCCTGCCCCCAGACGCGCCTCCTCTGCTCCTGGGAGGAAGAGGTGGGCAGCCTCAGTGGGAGGGGGGTGTGTGCCCCTCCCGGGGCTGCTGCTGCTGCCTGGCCCCCCACGCCAGTGCTTCCGACCCAGCTCCGCTTTCCCCACGGCAGCAGCAGCATCCCCAGGCAGCACCCCCTCTTCTCACTGAGCCCCCCCCCCAGCCTAGTCCAGCAGTTTGTCTCAGCCACAGGGGAGGTGGCCCTGACTGGCCCACGGCACGAGCAGGTCCAGCAGGCAGCTTCACTCTGCAGGGACCTGGCTGGGGATAAACCTCCAGCTCCGTGCCAGACGCAGAAGAGGCTGCCAGGCCCACCAAACGGTCCAGGCTGTGCCTTGCGGTCTCCAGGTGCGCGGTGCTCCCTCGACACTGCGAGGAACGGGAGGACCACTTTCAAGGGCTGAGCACTGCGGCTGAGATGTGGCTCCCTCGTGCCTGGTCTGCACAAGGACCTAAACGGCTCCTGGACCACTGGAAGCTGCCCTGGGCAAGGGCCTGGCCCCTCAAGTCCCACAGCCCCCTTTGGCCTGATCCAGCAGGGCTCTCCCGCGCCGTGTTCCTGAGGTGGCACCTGGAGCTCCTGTGACTGTCCTTCCAGCCACTGGCTGCAGCGCTCCCGCACGGCCCCTGGGGGGGCCGCCTCCTCCACCTGCCAGCGCTCCATCTCCTGGTAGAAGTAGCCGTGCGGATCCTCGACTCCCGCCTCCTTGAACAGAGTCTTGATGGTTGCCCTGGGAGGGGAGAGGCCGGGAGGGGGTCAGAGAACCCTTCGGGGAGGGCCTCTGCACCGGCCCAGCCGCAGCCCCCACACAGACGCCCTCTCCTGCCTCCAGTCAAGCACCAAAACGAGACCGCCTGGCCGGGAGAGCCCCCAGCGCCTCACAGGATGCCTCCGAGGGGAGCGGCTTCCCTGAGCGGGAGACTGTGCCCGAGGCCGGCACACAGACTGCGGCTTCTCCTGGACGGCAGGACCACGGAGAGCGCGGGGGTGGGGGTGGGGTGGGGTGCAGACGAGGCGCTTGGAGAAAACCAGGCCTGGGGGTTACTCTCAAAGTGGCCCTGGAAGGGTGGGGGCCTCAGGCAAACTGGGTCCAAAGCAGGCCATGAGCCGCGGGTGGTCAACACAAACACACAGTACGGAACCCAGGCAGACCCTAAGTGTGGGGTGGGAGGCGAGAGGAAGAGGTCCCAGGACAGCCTGTCCCCGGAAGGCAAGCGGGGGCTTTTCGCCGTGCCCTTTCTCCCCCCCCCGTTCTCTGCCACGCTTGTGTCCAAGCCTGGCCAAGCGCTGAGCCCAGGCAGGCCCTCTCAGCCGACCTTCCGCGAAAGCCTCGTGGCTGGATTCCGCTCCTGTCTCACTCCTGCCCCGAGACTGCACTGGGGAGGGCACTGGGGGCCTTCTGCAGGCGCGGCAGGGCGGGCGAGGAAGGAGGGAGCCCCCGGGACTGGAGGGGGAAGGAGGCTGTGAAGCAGGGAACCAGCCAACAGCCCCTCTGCCCCCTCCGCAGCCCCAGCTGGCCCACTCCAAGTCGGGTTCCAGGGCGGGCCGCCAGGCGACCAGGCCCTTCCTCCACAGGAGACCAGAGATCAGGAGCAGCAGCAGCCGGAGAGCCGGCCCTGTGTGGCTGCTGCAAGAAGGGCTCTCGCAGTCCTGGCCAGCAGCTTCTGCCCCGCGCCCCCCCCCCCCGCGGCCTCGCCAGCACTCACAGCCCTCACCTGGTGGTGTCGGGCGCCTGCAGGTAGGAGGCCATCAGCTCCACCATCACGGCCTGGCTGTCTGGGTCGAATTTCAGGAGGGTGCGCAGCGCAGTCAGGATGAACCTCCTCTGGGTCCTGTCCTGCAAGGGGGGGGGGAGGACAGAGCCCCTTCACTGTGGTCCAGAGGGAGCTGTCCGTCTGCAGAGACGCTTGTGAGTCTGCCATGGCAATGCCAGGAGCCATGCCCAGGGGGTCTCCCTGGTCAGCCAACAGGCAGCTCTGGCCACCACTGTGGGTGCCCTCACCGGGCGCAGTTTCTCCAGCAGCCACCAGATTCCCCTCTGGGCAGCCACACACAACTGAGGCAAACCATGCCAGGACTGGGGGGGGGCACAGGGGCACTCACCTGGATGGAGAGGACGTCTCTCTGGCTGTGCAGCAGTGCCATCAGGGTGTCACAGACCATTCTTGGCATCTCGCCCCACAGCTCCTCTTGAAGGAACAAAACGGCCCCCAGGACCACGGTCTTCGTGCCGAGGTCTGCAATGTGCAGGAACTCCAGCAGCCGGATCAGGAACTCATTCAGGCTCATCCCAGCTGGAAACCCCTGGCCGAAGAAAAGGGAAGGGGTAGGGGAGGATCGCCAGGCCAGGCCAGCTCCTCCTCCTGCAGGGCACTGGGGGTCAGCGTCTCAGCTGCCCCCCCCCCAGCAGCCAGTTAAGCTGGGGCATCAAACTCTGGAAGCGCCTGGCTGCGAAGACCCCTGGGAGTTGTGGTAGGGGTCTTTTGCAAGTGCCTGGCAGAACACGAGCCTCTGCTCACGCCAGGGAAGAAAAAAGGGGGCACGGAGTTTGGAGCCCCCTGTTCTAGACTGAAGTGCCCCAAACACTGCAGCCTTTCCTCATCAGGGAGGTGCCCCAGCCCTGTAACCATTTTCCTTGCTCTCTTCTGCACCTTTTCCAGCTCCACTATGTCCTCCTTAGATGTGGCAACCAGAACTGTACGCAATACTCCAGATGTGGCCTTACCATCGCTTTGTACAGTGGCATAATAATTCTGGCCATTTTACTCTCAACCCCCTGCACTAAATGGTCTGGTGTGTTCACCTGACTAATGTCCGTCCGCTCTGGACTGTTTCTGATCAAGGGTTCAAGTGCTCCGTTGGGCAGTGGATCTAGGCAGACGTGCCATTCTCAGGAAGGAAGAGCACAGTTCACAAGCGGCACAACTCCCGGCCCCTCTTCCCAACTATTTGCCAGTCTTGAACCTCCCCGGCCAAGCACGTGGTGGCGCTTGCCAGCTCCAGGGGGTCCTGGACGAAGCAGTGGACCCCTTTCAGTCTGGCTTCAGGCCAGGCTCTGAGGCGGGAACAGTCTTGGTGGATGTTCGCACTACAGAAAAAATGTCTTGGACAAAAATATCTGGATTACGGAATAGTCCAGATATCGTTTCTCCAGATAAAGGATCTTATCTGGAGGTATCTACCTGTATTGTAATTGTTTTAATTGTGATTTTATGATTTTTTGGGGTACCTTCTGTGTTTTGATGCTTTTCTGTAAGCTGCATTGGGTCCCCTCATGGGGAGAAAATCAGGATAAAAAGTTAGTAAATAAAATAATGAATAAATTTTTTGCTAGCTGTGAAGCCAAGGAACTGGTCCTCATTGATTTTCAGCGGGCAGGACCAGAGCAGAGGCAGCCACTTACCCCAGGAAAAAGCCTATTGAACCACTCCTTGTCCTTGAAAGGCAAAGCAAAAAATGGAATCTCTGCATACTGAGATTCATCCAGCTGAGTCAGGAAAATTCTTGGTGTGCTCTGAGGGGAATAAATAAAGGATCAAGCCAAGAATGATAAACAGAAGAAGAGAGACCTCAAGACTCTGACTGCATGGCTCAGTGGCTGTTGTGGTCTGCTGTTCAGGGATCGCTGCAGAGCAAGGGCCTGCTTACCCCCTTGATGCTGGCCACTTCTTCCCCAGAGGCGTCTCTCCGACTCTCCCTGCTTGTGCCCACTCCTCTCCCCCAGCTGGTCCCGGAAGTGCTACCCGGCTCCTGGCAAAGGTGAAAGGAAAAGAGCTGACAGCACAGGAGGACCCTCAACCATTCACGAGGCTGAGAGCAGGTGCAGCGGGAGGGGGGGCTTCCGATGGCCACAGTGCTTGCCTGGCCGGGGGTGTGGTGCGAAGGCCCTGGGTGCGAAGGCCACCTTGCTGTATCTAAAAGGGTCTGGCTCTGGACAGTGCCAGGAAGGGCGGCCATTCAGGCCACCGCCTCACCTTGCCCACCCCCGGGGTGCCCCCTTGAGTTCCCTGGAGGAAAAGGAGGGACACGTGTCATGAGTAAGTAAACACGTGGCCCTGACAACAGGGATCAGGTAATGCTCCAGGAGTGGCCAGGCCTTTCCTGCTCTCGATGCAGCTCACCACATTTGCCTAATCATGGAAAAATTTTTGAAACACATAGAAGAACAAGCCTTGCTGAGGAAAAATCAGCATGGCTTCTGCCTGGGCAAATCTTGCCTCAAAAACCTTTCAGAATTATTTGCAAAAGGCCAACAGGCAGATAGAATCAAGGATCAAGTTGAGAATTACTTAGCAAAGAAGAGACCTCAAGACTCCATCTGTGTTGGCTCAGTGACTGTTGGTAGCCGCCTGCCCCATGACACAGTCCAGGCCACCCTCCCCACAACAGTATCCAGGAAGTCAGCCATCCTGCCACCAAGATTCTGCAATGGGAGGGGCTGCCATCCATGGTTCGTTGCAGAGCAAGGGCCTGCTTACCCCCTTGACGCTGGACTGAGAAAATCTGGTTACTTCTGCCCCAGACGCTTCTCTCCGACTCTCCCTGCTTGTGCCCACTCCTCTCCCCCAGCTGGTCCCGGAAGTGCTGCCCGGCTCCTGGCAAAGACAAAAGGAAAAGAACTGACAGCACAGGAGGACCCTCAACCATTCACGAGGCTGAGAGCAGGTGCAGCAGGAGGGGGGGGCTTCCGATGGCCACAGTGCTTGCCTGGCCAGGGGTGTGGTGCGAAGGCCCTGGGGCAGCCCCCTTGCTGTATCTAAAAGGGTCTGGCTCTGGACAGTGCCAGGAAGGGCGGCCATTCAGGCCACCGCCTCACCTTGCCCACCCCCGGGGTGCCCTCTTGAGTTCCCTGGAGGAAAAGGAGGGACAGGGCCACATGTCATGAGTAAGTAAGCCTATGGCCCTCTGACAACAGGGGTCAGGTGCTGTGTTCCAGGACCAGGAGTGGCCAGGGCTGCTCCTGCTTCTGATGCAGCTTGCTGCATCTGCCTAATCATGGATAAAATTTTGAAACGCATAGAAGAACAAGCCTTGCTGAGGGAGAATCAGCATGGCTTCTGCAGGGGTAAGTCCTGCCTCACAAACTTTTTAGAATTATCTGAAAAGGTTAACAGGGAGGTGGATACTTATGAACCTGTGGCTATTGTATACCTGGGCTTTCAGAAGACATTTGAAACAGCCCACAAATAAGGATCAAGCCAAGAATTACTTACCAAAGAAGAGAGACCTTAGCACTCAGTCTGCTTTGGCTCAGTGACCATTGGTAGCTGTCTGCCCATGATACAGTCCAGGCCACCCTCCCCACAGCTATACCCAGGAAGTCAGCCAAGAGCCACTGGGATTATGCAAGGGGGGGGGGTCTGCTGTTCAGGGGCCACTGCAGGGCAAGGGCCTGCTTACCCCCTTGACGCTGGCCACTTCTTCCCCAGAAGCGTCTCTCCAACTCTCCCTGCTTGGGCCCACTCCTCTCCCCGAGCTGGTACTGGAAGCGCTGCCCGGCTCCTGGCAAAGGCGAAAGGAAAAGAGCTGACAGTGCGGCCTGCATCATCACTGGGCTCTCCCATGCCCCGAAAATATGACCTAGACCTGCATATTTTCTCTTCCGTTCTTTGCAGCTAATGAGTTCTTACGTGGGGGGAAAAAGCCCTTATTTCCGGCCATCACCTGCGTAAGGACGTCACCTCCAGTCCTCAGTGGGCGCCAGGAACGCTGCTTGGCTCACTGAGTGAAGTGAGCTGCAAAGCCCTGATCTTGGCCTTTCAGTGGGGTGGGGGGATGAGGCGTGCACAGATTGCCCATTTGGTGCTGGGAATGAGGAGGAAATGGGCCAACGGTGGGGGCTCTGCCAAACCCGAGGGGAGCGTGGCTGGGAGATTCTGGGAGTGGTGCCGAGGATGTGTCTGAAACCCCCTCTCCTCTCTGCAAGGGCCTCTGAGGCAGAGCCGCCGCCTGCGCACCCCCTTCTAGGGCACAGCAGGGCTGGCAGCCCCCTTAGGCCACCTGGGCTCCGTTTTGGAGGCTCGTGTGATCCCATCCTCCCTCCAGGGAGTCGGTCCTGCATACAGCTTCCGGATGTCCTCCCCCCCCCCCCGCCAGGCTGCACACAGGGCCAGGCAGCGCCCCCTTCCCCCAGACCATGCTCCGAAGTTTCTAGCGCTCCAGTCTTGCCTCTCCCGAGCTCTCCAAGCTCCTCCAAGCGGGAATGCAGAGGGTCCTTTCCCAGGCTAGTCTCCCGGCTGCCCCTCGGCCCTCTTTTCAAGAAGGTGCCAGCAGGAGGCGCCAGAGAGAGCCCTGCAGCGAGCCGGTGGCACTGGTCAGCACGGAACCCTTTGCTAAGGAGCCACGGAGGGCACCTCCCTCCGCAGGGACTGCAGGCACCTGACCAGCCGGAGCCAGAGCCACCTGACTCCACTCCGCCACATGTTCCTGGGGACCCACCACCCACAGGAGGGGTACCTGGCTGGGGAGCTGCTGGGCCACCACTGAGTTGGGGACGAAGCCAGACGACACCCTCAGCAGCAGCAGAGACGAGGAGTCCTGGCAAGGAAGAGCAAAGTGCCCAGAAAGCCTCCCCTCTCCCCCCCCCCCCCCGCCCCCCCCCCAAGGGCAGGCAGAGGAGGTCAGGATGCAGCATGTCTGGACTTGGAAGGCGGGTGGGAAGGGGGGGTTAGGATGGAGGCATCCCTAGAGGAGGTCACAGTTTTGTGAGCCCCCTCCTCTGTGGAGCCAACATAGCTTCTGCTTTGCTTGGCCACTGCAAATGGCTCTGAAGGGGGGAGGGGAGCAGCTGATCACCAAACTGAGCGCCGTGACCCCCCTCTGGGCTAGGACGGGCCACACAAAGCCCTGCAGAAGGGGAGAGCGGCCACTGCACAGCCTGGACAGGCGCTTCCAGTACGGTGACAAAAGCACCCAGGCACATGCAGAGTGCCCCTCCGTGCAGAGTGCTCTGCCATGGCCAGAGCGCCTGGGGCTTCCGATTACACTGGGAGGAGGCCAGCAGGCCAGGGGAGACCCAGCACAGGGGGCTGGGGGAGGGTCGAGCCTTGCGCTTAGCCCACCCGACTGCAGCCCCGCCCTGGCCACTGGCTCACCCTGCGACAGCACCGGCCCAGCCCTTCAGGGGTGCAGGCGCTCCTCCCGTGGGGCCCTCTGCTGGGAGTGCAGCAGGCCCGAGAGGAGGCGCTCAGGATGCCCCCAGAGAACGCTTTGCCTTGGGCAGCAGCTCTGGGGGGGGGGGTGTCGGACTGGGGGCGCAATCCTACCCAGCGGCCGACCAGCGCCATCCCTGACACTGGCTCGGGAAGGGAATGTTCGTACCCTTACCGTAAGGGAGGCTCCAGCCTCCCCTATGTGCTCCTCGCATCTGCACCTGCTAAACAGCAGGCACGTATCCGAGGGGGCCGCGCAGCCTCCTGGAGGGGCTTAGGATTCGGCCAGATCCAGAGCCTGCCCTCCCCCCACCAATCCCTGGCCTGGAACAGGATGGAGCCCCTCCCCCCCCCCCCCCGCGCTGACCGGCTTTTGGCTCCCTGTCGCCGTTGCCAGGCCGCTGCCACGAGGAGGGGACGTTGCTCGGCGCCCCCACTCGCTTGGACTGCGCTGCCCATCAGGGCATTGGCCCCTCCTGAGCCCCCAGTCCTGGGGCCCAGAGCCCCTTCGGGCAGCCAGGGGGGCTCAGTGCAAAGCCCGGAGTGGCTCCGCCCCCCGGCCCCCCTTGCTCAGGCAGGCAGCCCCATCCTGCCCGGGCCCCAGCGGGCAGCCGCACCGAGCCTGCAGCCAGGACGCATCGCAGCCACGCCCTCACCTGCGGCAGCTGCAGCTGCTCCCCGCCTGGCGCCTGGCGGGGAACAACGAAGGCCCTGAAGGTCACGGAGGGGGTTCGGCTCTGCGAGAGGGGAGGGGAGACGAGGTGCTTGCGGGACTCCTGGCTTCCGCCAACCGGGGGCGGCTCCTCAGCCGCTAAACTCTGCGCACAAATCCAACAGTGGCTGTTATGGGGGGGGGGAGCTGAGAACAATGTGCCGCCACGCGAGTTGTGTCTGCTCAGCGCTGAGGGCACGAGGCAGAGCCCGCCTCTCCTGGCACAGGTGCCACTGCAGCGCTGGGTGGCGTGGGCTGCGCAAGAATGCAGACCCCCTCCCTCGCCAAGGAGCAGGCAGCTTTCCAGGGTACTGACCGACAACACAAGTGACAACATCACAAGGGGACGCGCACCCCCCCTCCCAACGGGACCTGCACAGCGGAAGAGCCAGGAGGGGCGGGAGGGGCCGCTGCCAGGAGTTGCCTTCTTCTTCCCCCCACTTGCAGCTCTGAGCCCCCACCCACAATTCCATTTTGGTCTTAAATGTCCCCCCTTGAAACCAAACTCCGAGGCATGAGCAAGTGCGCTTGGCAAGCGGAGCCCCTTCCCAGGGGCCTCACCTTGTCGCTGCTGCTGCTGACGTCTGCCGTGGCACTGAGGACGACGGAGACCTGCGAGGGCGAGGGGGCCTCTGCCGGCTCTGCCGGTGCTGCCGGCTCCGTGTCCGGGATGCCGTCTACGTCAACCTGGGGGGTGGGGGAGGGAAAGGCCCCCGCTGAGCACAGTGCGACTGGCTTCGGCCAGGGAGCAGCCCAGGCCAGCGGTGGGAAGCGCTCCCCTTCTCTCCGCTCCCTGCCCGGCTCCACGTGCCCCGCTCCCCAGCAGGCGCAGGCTCCCTCTGGCCAGCCCCAGCCATGCCCGGGGGGGGGGGGGTCAAGTCCCGTCAGGGGGTGCTCGGAGCCCAGCCTGCTGCACTGCCTGCAGCTCCTCCGACAGCCGGGGACACAGAAGTGCAAGGCCCAGGAATGCCCGGCCCACCCCCCACAAGGGAGGCCTTTCAGGCACACCCACAGGATGCCTCGGGGCCAGGCAAGCTCCTCATGCAGGCGGGGGGGGGGGGCGGGACAGGACTGCGAGCGCCTCCGTGCCCTTGCAGGAAGCTGCTGGCGAAAAGCCTCCCTGCCTTACCTGACCAACCCGATACACCGGGGTCACTGTGGTGACCTGGGGAGAGAGAGCCCGGAGGACCGTGTTTAGGGAGCGCCTGGCCTGGCACTGCGAAGGGGAGGGGGTCAGCCAGGTGCTCCCAGCACAGCACGGCCTGGATGCCGGTGCCCCCAGGCCCAATGGCCCCAGGCCCCCCACCCGCCCGCCCACCCGTTGCCACTGCTTGGTCCTCCTCCCTGGCGCCCTCCTGCCACTGCGGCACCCCAGCCCACCCCCAGCCCCTGCGCAAAGGGATGCCGAGCAGCAGGCGGCCAGCGGGAAGAGGCAGCTGCCAGAGGGCTTCCTGGAGGCCCCCTCCGCACTCCCCCGCTCCCTCCCGGTGGTGCCCACGGCCACTTTCAGGCTGGGGACCCCTGGAGCAGATGACCCCAAGGCTTCTGTGCTGAGAGACCCTTTCTAGGTGGCCAAGAGACTGTGGCCAGCCCCCCCCCGAGCAAACTGAGCCAGGGGCCAGGAGTTGGGCGGAGGCCCTTCGGCAGCAAGCTCACCCCACCCACCCCCGACCGAAACCTCCTGCTGCACAGCAGCCCCTCCCGCCAGGCCGACCGAAAGGCTCGCTGTGAGCAGCAGGTGGGGGCGGCCATTGACTAGCACTGCATCTGCCTCCCCCCCCACTGCAGACAGGGCTGCTCCGGCCAGTGCCCCAGGCTGCCCCGCTCACAACGCCCCAGGAGAGGCCCCCGGCGGCAGAACGGGTGCCCTGCGTGTTGCACGCGGGGGGCACAGCCCGGCTCTCTCAGGACTCCCCTGCGCAGCTCCTCTTACGGAGTCCGTGCAACCCAAGTGCAGTTTGCACACTTACCGTCTGGCTTATTACAGGGCTGGAGTGTGTGCGTGTGGGGAAACGTCTGGCTTTTTTACGGACTGGCTTACAGGTAAGGCTGAAGGGAGCGGTGCAGGAGGAGTGGTGACCCTGAAGATGATGGCCACAGGACGCCAGGCCAGCACCCTAAGGGTGGCCAGAAGGTCGTGGAAAAGCCGGCCAAGCAGGCCAGGAACAGCCACCCCGGAGTCTGGACTGAGGGCAGGAGGGGCTCGGAGGGCCCCCGGCAGGCTCAGGGGGCGCAGCCCAGAAACGAGGGCAGGCTGAGCTCCTGGGGCCTTCCCGGACAGCGGAGCTGGCAGCCCCATCCTCAGTGCAGGGGGCAGAAGGAAGCCCGTCGTGACCACAGGCCCCTTCATCAGGACCGGGACCCAGGAGGGGCCAGATCCGGCTCCATCTCCGTAGGGAGAACAAGTGGGCTGGGTGGGGACTGGCGCTCCCTGCCAATCAGCCAGCCCCGAGCACGGCCGCTTCTGACTCAGCAGAAGGTGGTTTCCGGCTCAGGAGTGACGAGGCCCCGGGAGACCCCCCAAGGGTGGCCACAGTCCAGCTGGCACTGCCCACTGCTTAGGGGAGTTGGGCACAAATGCAACCACGTGGCACCCATTGCTCTGGGAATCAGACATGCTACAGACCTCCCCAGCAGAGGCATGTCGGCCAGGGGGGTGCAATGAGCCTCCTGCTTCGGAGACAGGACCCCCCTCCCGCCACCCCACTTTGCCCCTGAACAATCAATCACCTTTGCCTTGGGAATCCGGGCCTTCCTCACGCCTTCAGAGACAGGCAGCTGGGGGCCAGGAGGAGGAGGGGGAGGAGGGGGAGGAGGAGGGGGAGGGGAGGAAGGAGAAGGAAGTCGACGAGGAGACGGAGGAGACGGAGGAGGGGGAGATGCTGGAGAAGCTCTTGATGCTGGAGGTGCACCCTTGTCTTCCTCTGCGGCAGGGGAGGAGGAGGGCTGGGGGGTCTCCCAAGGGGGCTGCAGCAGCTGCTGGGGAAGCTGCCTGCTTTCTGCGGGGGAGGGTCTCTGCAGCGCCTTTTCCGACGCAGGGGCTCCTACAGCATACGCCTGAGAGGGAGACGGGAGAGGCACTCACTGGGGTCTGGGCACTCCCTGCCCCCCCCCACAAACCTGCCAGCTTCCATCAAGGTGGTGGTGGTGGGGGGGGGGTTCTGGCCCTCACCTGCTCACTCTTGTCCTTTTCCTGCAGTGGGGGGCGGACCAAGTCCCCTTGGGGGCCAGGCGGGGGACGGGGGCTCTGGTCTTCGGAGGAGCCGGCTTCCTGCAGGGAGGCAGAGAACCTTTGCAGGGCCAGGGCAGGCCAAGGGGAGGGCGCAGGTGCCCAGCAAGCACTCTCTCTCTCTCCGGGAGGAGGCAGCTCAGCCCCCCCCCCACGAGCAGCAGGAAGGCCAGGCCTGCGGAGCCCTTATGCCCCCCCTCCGTGCCAGGCGGCCTGACCGTCGGGAGGGGGTTCCTGCTCCTGGAGCACGAGGGACAGAGGGGGGCAGCAGTTGCTGGGGGGGTGGGGTGGGGGGTGGAGCAGAGGATGGCCCCCCAGCCCAGGTACCTCCAGCGCCCAGTGGAAGGTTTTCAAGCTCTCCGGCTGCGGGAAGATGCCCAGGAACTGGCAGTGGGGCCCGTAGAGCTCCGAGATGGAGCCCACCCGCCCCAGCGCCTCCAGCACCTCGTCCGCGTCGAACGTGTCCACCGCAGGGATCTGTGGGGAGAGACGCGGGGCGCAGAGCAGGTGGGGGAGCAGCCTCACAGCGACACAGCAGGAGTGCGGGTCCCGCACGGCTCCCCTTGGAGGGCCTGGTGGGGGGAGAGCGCAGGGGCCCTGCCTGCCCCCAAGGACTGGGCTCGGGGAGGGGCTTGTCTGGAGAGCCCCCAGGACCCCCCCCCCCGGTGTGGCTGGAAGTGCCAGCAGGCTGCAGCCCGGCGGGTTCAGAGGCACAGGGCGGTCGCGAGCGGCAGCCCCCCCCCAGGCGCCCTGGAGAGCCTCTTCTGTGGACTTAATGACCAGCGGAATTCAGTATCCGGGGTGGGGGCAGGGACGGACTCCCCAAGGACACTGAGGGTCCGCTGCACAGAACACGCAGTGAACACTCGCGACTGGGCTGCAGAGGCACAGCCACAGAAGGCCCCCCCCCCGCGGGGAAACCAGCTGCGTACGCCTGGGGGGCTGAGGCAGGACCCCGGAGGCCCCCACCGTCCCCGGGACCCAGGCAGAGACCCTCCCCCCCTCCCCCCCACCCCCTGCGCAGCAGCCTCACCTCCACGCGGGGCTGCTCCTTGTGGAAGATGCGCAGGTACCGCTCGAAGGCCTCCTCCTGGGCCTCCTTGAGGCCGATCCGGGGCCTCTTGGCAGGACTCACTTTCCCCTTCTGGAGCAGCTGCAGGTCTTGGGCCTGGCTGGCCAGCCGGGCCAGCTCCTGGAGGGGCAGAGCACAGACCCCCCTCGGTCCCTGCCTCTTCCTCCTGCCGGTGTGGAGGCTGCTGGGCCCCATGGACAGAGGGGGCTCCAGAGGCCAGGCGGAGAGCCGCAGCGACGGCCGGGGCTCCTGCCAGGCTGCCCAAGCGGCCCCGACAGGCAGGCCGCAGCTGTTCTGAGGGGGGGGGGCCCTCAGGCGACACACGGCTGCGTTCACAAGCCCCTACGAGCCCGACAGAACCCCCAACGTCCCCCTGGAGCTGTCGGGTTGCCCAGCCCCCAAAGAGCCCCTCCTGACAGTCGCCTGCCCAGACCGTCCTTGGAACGGCCCACGGGAAGGGGGTTGGCATCCCTTCCAAGTGGGCAGTGGCCCCCATTCTCTTCTGCCCGCTGGGACAAGGCCTTGGGCCCCACGAGAGACGCGTCTCCCAGGCCACCTCCTCCTGTGGACCCCCAGGGTCCGCCCTGAGGGGCTAGTCTGAGAAGCGAGCAAAGGACCTCGGTGGCACCAGCAGAGAAGTGCTGCTCTCCCCCCCCCCCCCCCGAGGTCTTGGCAACGGGGTGGGAACTGGCCCGGCCAGGAAGACCCACCTCTGCCTTGGCCCGCTTCTCCCTGACGGCCTTGGAGTCCTGGGCGGGCACCTGCGGAGTCCCCGGCAGAGGCGGCGACCTGCGTGCGGAAGGGGCAGAGCTGGACTGAGGCAGGAGCTTCGGGCCTCGCGGTCCACAGGAGACTCCAGAACAGTCCGGAGTCTTGATCGTGAACGCAGACCTTTTCCAAATGGCATGTGCAGCAATTGGGGCGTACTTTTTTTTACCGAGGGGCATCCAGGCGTTACACAGCTTACAGCCTGTCCACGTCTCCACCTGGCACTGGGCATGTGCAAGCCCCGTGCCCCCTCTCCTGACGCCCACTGCCCACCTGCCAACATCCTCCGCCCCGGGCTGGAGGCGTCTCCGCTCAGCCCGTGCCAGGAGGACTCTGGGCAGCAGGATCTCCAGGGCGGAGGGCGCTGGGGCTGGCAGCCTCCCAGACCAGGTCCCTCCCGAGTCCACACGACTCGCCCGGCTCAGTGGCTGGAGGGGGCCGTGCCAAGGCAGCCAGCAGCTCCCCCGTCGGCCCGGAAGGGGCACCAGCCGTCCACACTCCTCTGGGACAGGGAGTTCACGCCCCGCTGCCTCATTCTGGGCTGACCTCCTGCTGTTGTGCTTGTTTTTAAAGACTATTTGGCTGCACAGGCAGGCAGACGCAAACGTATCCAACAGCCTGTGAACAGCCCTCAGAGCAGGACAGGCTGCCGCCCTGGACTTGCCTGTTAGCAGATCTCCCTGGGGCTTACTTCTGAGTAGGGGAGCAGGGCGCACAGACACTGCTGCTCGTGTCATGCGGCCACTGAATGCGGGCGGGGAGAGCGTCCCTTCCGAGGTGCCTCCTCCCGGGAGAGACCCTTTGACACAGGCAGCGACGCCCCAGTCACCCTGCGGAGGCAGGGGCGGGGGGGAGGCAGGGGTCTGGGAACGGCCTCTTGCGGCTGTTTGCAGAGGACGCGGGGGACGGGGCCCTCCCCAGCACTGGCCGCTCCCTGGCCTGGCTGCAGCCTCACCCGGGCTCCTCCAGGGGCGGTCCGTGCAGCAGCTTCCTGAGGTTGTCCTGCACAAGCATCTCAAAGCGGGCGTTGCTGAGTGGGAGGGGGACGTCCTCGATGGGCTCCAGGAACTTGGCACACAGAAGCTGCAAGGGAGGGAGGGAGGGGGAGGGAGGGAGTGGCCCAGAGCAGTCGCAGCTCCACAGCAGTCCCTGCTCCCAACAGCCCCTGGGCCAGGGGTGCTCCACAGGTGGGGCCAGGGACCACCCCCACGGGCAGCCCAGCCACGGGGCCAGGGGAAGCAGTGGGCTGGAGAACTGGCAAGGGGACCCCCTGTGCCCGCCTGCCACCCCCCCCCCCCCCCCCCCCCCGCCCAGGCCACCCGTGTGGGGGGCAGAGCGGCTGGATGAGGTGGTGGGCACGGCTGCAGTCCCGCACTCGTGACCGGGAAGAGGGGAGCCCCTTCGCCTTCTCCCCCCCCTTGAAGCTCCTAAACTGGGTGGTGGGGAGGATCCTGGGAGGGGAGGGGCTCCTCCCCCACACGTGGAATGCCTGGGCTGGGGAACAGGGAGCTGCTGCGGCTGCTGGCTGGGCCCGACCACCCCTCGCCAACCCCGAGGTCACTGCCAAGGAGGCCCCCCGGACGCTGGCCCAGCCCTGCTTCCCTCTGGGCCCGTGAGCCAGCCAGGACCAACAGGGAGGTCTGCACAGAGCCCCCCCCCCCCCGCCACAGCTCCTGCAGCAGCCCCCACCGCCCCAGGCTGCCAGGAGCATCCGGCCAGTAAAGCCGACCAGAACTGGCAGCGGACAGGCCAGAGCCCTCCTTGGCAGCTGCCACTGGAGCCGTGGGTGGCAGCATGGAGGGGGCGAGGCTGCCTGCTTCCTGGACACTGTGTGTGTGTGGGGGGGGGGAGCTGGCCTATGCCTCTGCTTTCCAAAACCTGCATGGCTGGGGGGGGGGGTCACAGGACCTTTGCCCCCACAGCTGGGGCTGCCATTGCTCTGGACCACCGGCTGCCAGCCACAGGTGGAATCCTTGGTCTGCTCCCCCGCAAGTGCCAGCAGGTGCCCCACCTTCATCTTGTAGTAGCTGGGCAGGTACTTGTTGTGGTGGATGAGGTAGAGGTGCCGCTCGATGCCCACCAGCAGGTCCCCCTTGTGGTTGGCAAAGGCCAGGCTCTTGGGGATCGTGTTCAACTTCAGGTGCCTGCAGGCCACATGCCAGGGGCTGAGCAGGGTGTGGACCCCCCCAGCCCCAGCAGCCTCTGGACGGACAACCGCGGGGGCAGAGTGCCGCACCCCCACCAGCACCCCAAATCAATTGCTGCAAACTTGGCCTGACAAGGAAACAACACGAAAGCCAGCTGGCAAGAAGCCTTTTGGCCTCCATGGCAGCACTGCTGGGGTGCAAAGCAGAAGTAAACAGGCAAAGGAGGTGCCCAGCAGCAGAATCCAAGTGTCCAGAATAAGCTCGGGGAGCCCCAAGGGCAAACACCTGACACGCCCCTGGAGGGGGGAGCGGCGTCTCCAGCTTCCATTCTGAGTGCAGGTGAAGGGCAGGTTCCAGGCACAGGACCCAGACCTGGCAGAACCACCTCTGAAGAGACCGGGGGGGGCGTCCTATCAGCCCCTATTGCTCAGAAGGGCGTCCCGCAGGTCCCATGGCACTGACTCCCACGTGGCACGCTGCCAGGGGCGAGGCCACAGCTCAACAGCAGAGCCACCTGGCGCTGCCTGCACATCTCTGGCAGCCCCTGCCACACGCCTGGAGGGTCCACCTGGGCAGTCTGGAGAGGGGGAGCCATGTGGCAACCAACCAAGGCCGGGAGAGGTGCCCCCCTCTGGGCCAGCAGAGGGGCTGCCAGGCGGGGCGGAGGCCGGCCCGTCACTTACCGCAGCAGCCGGTTCCGGATGTCCCAGACTTTCACGGAGCCGTCCCTGCTGGCCGAGGCGAAGAGCTTCAGGTGTGGGCAGCAGCAGAGGCCTGGGGGGGGAGGCGTGCGCTGGAGATCAGCCCGGTGGCCCCCGCAGGAGCCGCCTGCCCGCCCCGCACTGCCCCCCCCGGCAGGGGCACCTGTGATGTCCTCCAGGGGGTCGTCCTCAGGCCCGTGCGCGGCCCGGCTCTGCTCCATCAGGTCGTAGTAGACGATGCTGTACGTGACGGTCTCGGGGTCCTGGAAGGCCACGGCCAGCGTGGGGCCCAGGGAACACATGTGCACGGCGAGGGTGGTGCAGGAGAAGCACAGGAGGGGCACCAGGCACTCCCTGGCGTAGGGGAAGAGGCGCCACATCTTCACCGTGAGGTCGGCACCTGGGCTTGGCGACAGGGGGAGGCACAGCTCAGCCCCCCCCCCGCACGGGCTCTTGCCGCCACCGCCTGCTGCTCCGGACCCCAGCGAGGCCCCTGCGCAAGGCTGGTCACCGGGCCTCAGGCTGGCTTGGAGGCGGAGGCGGCCTTGGTCACCCTGTGGCTGGCCTGCCCTGGGGACCGGGTGGGGGGGGGAGTGCGTCCCTGCCGGACCTCTCAGCATCGTCTGGGACGGCTGGCCAGGCTGGGGCTGCGGGCACCGCTTCCTGTGCGCCTGGCAGCTCAGCGATGGCTTCTGATCTCACTGCCAAACACCCACAGCCCGCCCCAGGCACCCAAGCACCCAGGGGCTCCTCGCCAGCAGGGGGGCCTCGTGTCGCTGGAGCCCACTCCTTCACGGCTGAGAGGCCTCCGGTTCAGCCCCCGGAGGGCGGGAGGATGTTGCATGGGGGCCACAGGGTCCCGTTCGTCCCCCATCCTCCTTCATAGCCACATGACACTGCTGGGCGTGCCATTTGGGGACGTGGCGCTGGGCGGCATCAATGCAGGGCTGACACCAGTCCTGCCTGGCTTCCAGGGGCTGTGGTGTGGCGTCTGGGAGCACTGCCTTATGGAGCGCAATACGCTCACGTTCAGCCGGGTCCCCTTGTCCAGACACCCCCAGGCGGGCTTGCATGCCCTCTCCACAAACAGGTGCGCAGCCTGTGGACTGACGGGTGCTCCTGGGTCCCCAGGTGGGGGCTGTGGACAGGGCAGCCAAGCCCCCGTCGTTGCTTCCAGGCCTGCTGCCACAAGAGGGCAGCAGCTCCCCCAGATGGTGGCAAAGGCGCGCCGTGGGTGCCCCCGTGGCCGGCCCCCCCTCCTGCCGGGAAGCCCCCTCCGGCCTGGGCTCCTTGCAAGCCCTCGTCTTTGGCGATCTCCCCCGTCTCCTGCCCACTTCCGTTCACCACCAAGCTCTCCGTGCAGCCCTCGGGCTCCTTGCGATGCCGCCTCGCTCTCCGTTTGCCAACAGAATTTTTTATTCTGGTTGAATAGCAGGAAAAAATCCAGAACGGTAAGAGGGTTTGACAGGGGAACCAACGACCAGGGGAAGTGGTGGGCTCTCCTTTGCTGGAGGTCTTCAGGCAGAGGCTCGACAGACGTCTTTTGGAGATGTTCCAGGGAGGATTTCCCCGCTTCAAGCAGGGGTTGGACTAGATGGCCTGAAAGGCTCCTCCCTCCCAGCTCTGAAGCACTGCCAGGAGGCCCAACAGGGCTGCCCCCCCAGGCCGAGCGCCTTACACAGCTCCATCTGCCAGGGTGACCAAGTCTGTTTTGACCCCAAAACTGGGCCTCAACGTCACTGAAGGGGATGCAGATAATCCGGGGCATCCAAAACAACAGCGCTGAGCACAGCTGGATTAACCAAACCTCTTTTCCTGAGTCACACCGAATCGCAGCCGCCTGCCCCCCCCCCCGGCTGACCACTGCCATTCAGTCTGCCCACTCACCCCCTGCCTTTCTCCCCACTCCTGAATTCCTCCCCCTCCCAAAAAAAAACACCCCCACTTCCCATTTACGCCTTGGACACTGAGCGCTTGCAGGGCAGGCTAGGGGGGGGTCCTCCTCCCCTGGGGCTCCAGGACTTCCCCGCCCTCCCCCCTTCCCCTCTAGCCGTGTTTGGGGGGGGGGCTGCTTGGAGCCGGAGCTCCTCCTGCCCGAGACTCCAGGAGTTGGGGCTTGCCCGGCTTGGCCTCACCTGCCGAAATGACGCACGTGTGGGTGGGGTATTCGGCCAGGGCCGTGACCTGCTCGGAGCCGTGAGCCTCCACCGTGTACTCCAGGCGGCCCGAGAACCACTCCGCGGAGCTGAGGAGCCCGTTCCGGTGGCCCAGGATCAGCAGGAACCTGGCGGGGGAGCACACAGGGAGGCAGCTGTCCCCACCCCACAGACACACACACACACACACACCCTGCGCAGAATTCTGAGGCACACCGCGGGTGGTCCTCGGGGCCCCCTCCCAGCCCCCCAAGGCGGTAGGCCAGGCACAGGCTCCTCCTGAGAGCCAGCTGTGCTCCCCGCGGGCCAGGCGGAGGGGGAGGCTGGACCGGGAGTGCCAGGGAAGGCTCGGCCATCACAGAGCCTTGGGCCAGAGGCACGCTGCGGAGGGGCGGAGGGAGGGAGGGAGGGGCGTCACGCCAGCAGCCCAGCGCCTGCCTCCCCCGGCCACTGCCTGGCCTTCTCCTCACCTCCGCCCCCCCCCCCCGCACAGCAGGCCTGCCCACAATTAAGCCCCAGGACCTGGGCTGCTTCCGAGGAGGACCGGCGCGGTTGTGGCGGACAAGGCTTGAGGGCTGTGGCAGGGCAAAGGCAGCGGCTCTGCAGGGCCTGTTGCTCTTGCAGGGTGCCAGTCCCAGCCCCCGCCCACATCCCTGCCTGGACTTGCTGTGATGGTGCAGAGAAGGAGGCCCCCAGCCACCCCCCACACGCACACCCTGTGTGACTGGGTCGGCCTGCAGCAGGTGCTCTGTGGGGCGGTGGGGGCAGCCCCGCCACTGGGCATCCCGGGACCTCCCCCTACCTGTTCCTGTCCTGCAGGTTGAGCGGGAGCTTCTGCCACTGCTTCTTCTCGCCTCTGCTCTCCAGCACCTCCAGCCACATCGCGTGCGCCCTCTCCGGCTCCACCAGGTGGTTGTAGAGCAGGAGGCAGGAGGCCAGGGAGCCCTGGGCCGAGCTGGGCGAGCTCTTCCGCACCACCATGGGGTCGGCGGCCGCGTTGACGCGCAGCAGGGCGCCGTCGTCCGTCAGCAGGAAGACGGTCTCCCGGGGCAGGCAGTAGGCCTCGCCCAGGACCCGCAGGTGCTGCTCCGGGCGGAGGGTGGCGAGGACCGTGCCGCTCGCGGCGTCCAGCAGCCGCACCGAGGAGTCCTGGCAGACGCACAGGATGCGGATGGGGAAGTCGCCCGCGGCCTCCAGGTTGGCGCAGCCGAGGCGCTGCACGGGGACCCCCAGGGGCGTGTGCAGCGAGTAGAGCTTGTTGACCTTCCAGAGGCTCAGGGAGGGGCCCGAGATGGAGAAGACGTGCAGCGCGCTCTTGGCCTCCAGCACCTCCACGGGCTCCGAGATCTGGACCTGGTCCACCTGGTCGACGATGTCCAGGTTCCAGGTGCGGATGGTTCCGTCTTGGGAGGCGGAGAAGATGAGGGGCCTCCGCGGGTACACGGTCACGGCAGCCACCGGAGCTGGCGGCACAAGGCAGGAGGGCAGGCAGGTTGGGGCGGCACAGGGGGCGAGGAGCAGCGCAGGCGCCCGCAGGGGGCTGGCGGGCCGACTGCGCTGCTGCTCGGATCTCCCGCCAAGGCGGTGCCACACAGGCAGCCGGCAGGGGGGTTGCCCCCACGCGCTGGGACGGCTAGTGCCTCAGAAGGAGGGGGCACCAGGGACAGGAAGCCTGGGGCCGAGTGGAGGCACCCGAGGCCAAGCAGGCACCCGGCCAGGGGACCCCTGCCTGCGCCTGGGCAGTGTGAGGGGCTGAGTCAGCAGGAGCTGGCGGGGGCTGGGAGGGGCAGGGCCAGTTCGGGGTGACCCGGGAGGGGCTGCAATGGAAGCGAGGAGGAGCCGTCGCTGCGGGCATGCTCGGAAGGGCCGTGGGGCCACAGCAGGGTTGTGAAGGCCCTGCCAAGCTGCCCCTGCCCACCGCCTGCGCCCCCACAGCCATGCGGAAAGCGACCACTGAGCCCCCTCTCTCCTCACGCATGGCCCCTTCAGCGGATCAGGGGGAGGTGCCGAAGCAGGGGAGTGCTCCCAGCATGCCCCCCCAGCTCCTGCGCAAGGAAGCCCCACGTGAGGAGCAGATTCAGCACGGGAGGCACCCACAGCCTGCCACCCAACGTGAGCGCCTGCAGGGGGCGGGGGAGGCGAAGGCTTGTGTGACGCAGCCCCTCCCCCTCACCTCCAGAGCCATTCCCGGCTTGGAGGCTCTGCTCTCTGGGCAGCAAATGCCTCTGGAGGCGAGAGGGAGGGGACGCTGAACACAGGAGCTCAGGCTCCTGCAAGGCTTAGTGTTTTGCCCCCCTCTGGGAATGCCACTGCTGCACCTCTCGCACCATGCGGGGGTCAGGCACAGACTGATGCAGTTTGCAAGCACTTTCCAAACCACGTACTTGTAAACAAAGGACACACTGCAGGAGCCTGAGCTCCTGCGTCACGCGGCACCCCCCCCTCGCCATTCTCGGCTTGGAGAGCCAGCTTGGAGGCTCTGTTCCCACAGACTTACTCAGTCCCCCCCCCGGTGCCCTTGCAAGGGCTCCAGGGACATACCGGGGGGGGCGGGGAGGCAGAGGGGAACTCTAAGAAGACAGGGCAGACTCATGCACACTCTGCCTCCCTGGGAACGTAAGAACAGAAGAAGAGCCCCCGTGCTGGATCAGGCCAAAGGAGGCCCACCTAGTCCAGCTTCCTGCATTTCGCAGCGGCCCACCCGGTGCCTCAGGGAGCACACGAGACCCATGCATCTTGCCACATGGGTGAGGCTGGCAGGGACCCTGGGCTGGGCCCACCACAGCTGCCCCTCACTGCAGCCGACGTCCGACACTCACCCGTGTGGCCCACGAAGACTGTCTGAATGCACCAGTTCTCGTCCCAGACCTTGATGGTTGTGTCACGGGAGGCCGTCACCACACAGCCCACCATTTCGCAATAGGCAATATCCGTGATCTCCCTGATGGAGAAGCAGACGAGGCGTGCACGAGCTGACTGGGGGTCCGTCTGACCTGCCCCGCATCACCAACGGGGGCCAACAGACGCCCAAAGCGAGGCACAAAGGAACTCCCCCTGCCCAGGAAACCCCATCTGTGCCTGGTTTGGGCTCCTCTAGTCCAGCTTCCTGTATCTCACAGTGGCCCACCAGGTGGCGCACACAAGACAAGATGCCTGCATCCTGTGGCTACTCCCTGGCACCTGGCATTCGGCCTACTTCTAAAATAAGGAGGTTGCACCACCCATCATGGCTTGTAGCCTTCGATGGACTTGTCCTCCAGAAATCTGTCCACTCCCCTCTTAAAGGCGCCTAGGCCAGATGCCATCACCACCTCCAGTGGCAAGGCGGTCCACAGATTAATTACCAGCTGGGTAAAAAAATAAGAGCTCTACGTTTCTGCTACAATGGCAACAGACCCTCTGAGGAACACAGATTTACAGCACAAGCCTGTGCATGCCTACTCAAAAATAGGTCCTGCTGTGTTCAATTAGAGGTACACCTACTGAAGTGAGCCAAAAGCAGCCCTGGACTCCATTAAAGCAGCCCTAGACTCCAAATGAGAGTCAGTGACCAGAAATTCCAGCCCTATCAGCGCATGCCAAGGATTGAGGCAGTGGGACCTGGTCCTTATTAAACCTCCTTAGGATGTCGTGTCTTTCTGGGCACAGTCCTACAGTATCCATAGGCCGGGCACGCTTCCCCTGCACCAGCCTAAGAGTGTTGCCGATGTTTTCTGCGCCATTCCTGGAGGCCTCTGGGCTGGCACAGGCAGTCACGCCGGCCCCTGGAGACCTCTGCCCCAGCCTGGCAAGTGGGGCTCCTGCCGGCTGGGTTCAGCTGGCACGGGGGTGGGCTGGGTGTAAGGGAGGCGTTTAGGGGCATGGAGAGGGCAGAGAGAGGGCAGGCCTGTGGGCAGGCTAGCCCAGCGCGGTGGGTGGTGACAGGATCCAGCACTTATGCTGGATCCTAGCCCCCATCTAAGCCTGCCCTAGCCCCAGAATGTTCCCCCTTCCACCATGCCCCTCCTTCAAGTTCTTCTTACCATCCTGGTGTCTGTCTGTCTGCCCAGACAGGCCACATTCTGCAAGTGGGCATAAAGGCCTTTGACAGGAGCTTTGGAAAGTGACTGTGCAGGATTGCAGGGATCCCGAGAACCATTTTCGGACTGCGGCCCTTTCTCCAGGGCAAGGTGCAGGACCTGGGTTGCAGGACCAGCCAGGACTGCGGAGCTCTCGACAGCAGGAGGATGGCTGGGGCTCCGCTCCTCGCTGCACCAGTCCTGCCCAGCAGCCCCTGTCGGCCGGCCCAGGGAAGCCTCACCTGCTGTGAAGCTCCTTCCGGAAGGACAGGAGTTTCCCGTTGGTGACGTCGAAGATGGCCACGCCGGTGCCGCAGGAGGCGAAGCAGCGCTGGGGGCTCTTCCCGCTGGCGTCCAAGGCGAGGCGGCTGAAGACGTCGCTGGGCCCCAGCCCCTCGCTCATGGCCAGGCGGCACTGCAGGCTCCGGGCGCCGTAGCGGAAGCCCCAGATGGTCACGTTCCTGTCCCCGGCAGTCACGACCCGGTTGAGCAGCTCACTGTACAGGCCGCACCTGATGGGCACGGCAGACGGCACCTGGGAGAGCAGGTGGAAGCCGGAGTCCAGCACCTGCAGGCCCCCCTCCGTCCAGGCCACAAACTGGTCGACCTCGGAGGCGTAGAGGAGGCCCTTCATGGGGGTGGGGGCTCTCCGGCAGTTCTTGTAGGTCCCGTCCTCCCGCAGGAAGTGCAGCATGTCCTCCGAGTCCAGCACCACAAACTGCTGCTTGAGCGCATCGTGCGTGATGTCGCGCACGGGACTGACCAGTCGGATGCGGGCCAGGTGCTGCAGGCCGTGGCTCAGGTGGGCCACCTTCATGTCCTCGTTTCTTATCTGCAGGGGACAGGAAGGCAAAGCTGGAGCCAGCACAGCCGCCAGCAACAGCCCAGGGCTTGGGGGAGTTCCGGGCGGCTGGAGGGAACGGACCCCTTTCCCAGACCCCTCTCCACCTGTGGGGCGCCTGAGCCCTCGAGCAGCCGGCTCTGCACCGCAGTGACAAGGGAGGGGGCTGCTCCTCTGCTGCTCTTCGGTGCCACCACAAGGACAGGGGCAGGGGCAAGCAAGGCCACCACCAGCTCAGGGCAAGTCAGGTGGCCTGAAGGACCAACAGGAATTCCACACGGTCCTACAAAGCTGCTGATTCAGTCATGGATCCCCCTGGACCACTGGAGTCGCCCGTGCCCACAGAGACCTGCCACCCCACCTCGAGGACTGTAAGTGCACAATCCTAAACTGAGTTAAGTCGGCATAAGCTACGCCAGCAAAGTCTGGCCAGCACAAGGGACACCATGAAGTATATTTGGACCACTCTCAGAGTCAGAGAGGCCGGCACACAGACTTGCGCCACTCTCCCTGACTCCGAGAGTGGTGCTTTACAGTGGCCCTTGCGCTGGCCAAACTTTGCTGGCTTAGCTTATGCCAGCCTAACTCCAGTTTAGGACTGTTATGTGCTCTGAACCTGCCGTGGAGCCACCTGCTGTGGGACTGCCTGGAGAGGCCCCTCTGACTTTTGCGGCTTAGCGCTGCAGCTCAGGGTTAGGGCAGCCCCGTTGCCAGCACGGACAGCTCGCTGCTTTCACACCTCCCTGTCCTGTGAGTTTTCCGTTGCTCTGCCCCACACATCAGCACGCGGCCTCCGAGGGGACAGCAGCTGGCTGCCGGCAGTCAGGCTCTCTGGCACCTCCACAAGCCTTGCTGCAAACCGGAGCCACGGCTGCCAGGCTCTCCGTGGTCCGGCCCACGTGGACTGGATCACAGCCCCCCCAGTGGCCCTGGCCCTGCAGCCTGGGCCTTTCCTGGGCCTGTGTGCCACCCACCTGTCTCCCTGCCTGACCTAGTCTTTGCCCGCTGAAGGTGTCGCCCTGGAATTCTTGCCATCGAAAGGAAAGCTAGGGCCCCAATCCTACCCAACTCGCCAGGGCCAGTGCGGCCCTGAGGAAAGGGAACAAACGCTCTCTTACCTGGAGGAGGCCTCGGTGCCTGCCCCCCTACTGCAGGATGCAGGCCTGTCGTGTCAGAAAGCCAGCACCAGCGCTGGAAAGCTGGATAGGATCTGGCCCTACGTGAAGTCACAGACTCTGGGTGTCTGGAAAGCTGATTTTCAGGAGTCCAGAGGACAATTTGGTCCTGTCCCACGACTAGAAATGGTGAAGGTCCAAGAGGGATTTTTTGAACAGCGAGATGGTGAAGGCAGAACTGCAAACGGGGCCCTTGGAAGGCAGCCCTGGGAGGCCTCTACGGAGGCCAAGACGCCAGGAGCCTGTGCGAGGGCCGGGAGGTGGGCCAGTGAGCGAAGGAGGCACACTGGATGCTGGCACAACAGCCGCTGAACCCTGAACGGGGGGGGGAGGGAGAAAGCCCCCGCAGGCCAGGCAACACCACACCTGCGCAGCCCTGCCAGTGGCACTGCCAGCACTCACGGCAACCCCGCCACAGCCCATCGTCTGCAGTGGCTGCCTGACCTCAGGACGCAACGCTCCCCCTCTCAGAGCACAATCCTGAACTGGAGTCAGGATTGACATAAGGCCGGCATAAGCTAAGGCCAGCACAAGGGCCACCCTAAAGCGTGTTTGGACCACTCTTGAAGTCAGGGTGGGTGGCTCGTGTCTCTGTGCTGGCCTCTCTGACTCCGAGTGTCCCTTGTGCTGGCCAAACTTTGCTGACTTAGCTTATGCTGGCCTAACTCAGTTTAGGATTGCGCCCTCAGTCAGGCACGGTTTGGCCTCAGGTCTTCAGCCCCACACGGTGCCAGAGGCGTTTCTACAGGGAGGGCAAAGCTCTAAGTGTTGCAAGAAGCCTTCCCCTGTCATGTAAATCCCTCCTCTCCCTTGCGGCTGTAGCCAGTAAGCAACACGAAGATTGGCTAAAATGGTGCAGGAGAGGAGTGGTTTCCACTGCAAGGTGAGGCTTCCTGCAAAACTTAAGAGCTTTGCCCTCCCTGTAGAAACGCCACTGCACGGTGCTGTCATGTTGCCTATACTTGGACTTCAGCTTTAGCGCTTTCACATATTCACAGTCCACACATTCACGGAGAACACAGAAGCGAAATCCACAGCGTGACTCCTGGGGGGACACCCCTTGAGGTGCGCAGGGTGCCGCCTCCCAAGCAGCGCCAAGGCACGAAGCCTGGCGGCCCTTCCGGTCCCTGCTGGTGCTGCCACCGCCTGGGCCGGCCTCTCCTGGAGGGAGCCTTCACCTGCTGCTTGGCATGCTGGTAGCCTTTCTGGAGCACCTGCCACAGCTGGCGGCCCTTGGTCATCCCCCGGGGGGAGTCGCACGGCGAGCCGGCCTCCCCCTGCTCCTCCGGGCCCGGCGGGGGCAGCCAGGGCAGGCTCTCCTTCTGCGAGGACGTTGCTGTAAGAAAGGAGCAGAAGACAAAGGCAGTGCCAGCCAGGACGCGCCCCTCCCCGGCCACTGAGCCCTTTCTTGGCCCCCTGGCAGGGGATGCTCAGAGGGCCAAATCTCAGGGGTCACTCCTGGCCAAAGCAAGCTGTGCACACGAAGGAAGAGGCCGGGCTGCCCACAAGCTGAGCCCCCAGCCCTTCTGGGACCCACTTACTGCTGTCGCTCTGCATCCCTGCGCTCCCTGGGCACGCTGCCGGCCTCCAGGCAGAAACGCTCGTCAGTCTCTCATCCGCACGTCAGGAGAGGCCAGGGGGACTCCTCCACGCCCGGGACACTGGGGGACAAGGGAACCCTCTCAGAGACCACAGAAGCAGCCTTTTACCCAAACCCGAGCTCAGACCTGGGCCAAAGCACATTTTCGGCCCCAGTGCCGGGAGGCTGCAGAATGGTCCGTGGCTGCTTTGGGTCAGGGGGCGCTTTGCAGCCCAGCCCTGTGTGAAGCTACTCAGAAGTAAGTCCCATGGCACCCAATGGGCAGAGGTGGGTGAAAATGGGTTTATTTTTTCGCAGATTTTTGTGTTCTCCAAAGTTACAAGTGCAGAAAGTGCTGTAATGTGGTTTTTATTCAAAATTTACATTATAATTATAAAATATAATTGCTTTAAAAGGGTACTGAGTAGGTGACACAGGTGCTACAGCGTCAGCAAATGCAGCCACAGTCATTTCCACGCATGCCCACTAAATCTATATATATAAAGAAGAGCGTGCGTGTGTGTGTGTGTGTGTGTGTGTGTGTGTGTGTGTGTATGTTCCACATAGGCTCCTCAACGCCTGGACCGATTCGCGCCAAACTCGGCACGCGGGTGCCTTGGCCCCCCGAGACCGTCGCTGCGCGGTTTTGGAACGGATCGCGCCCCCATGGGCGCAGGTAAAAGCGAATTTGTGGTTCTCTATGGGTGGCTATGGGCTGAGCCGCAGCATTCCGAGGCTCTGATGATGTCATGATGAGATGCAAATGACATGCGGAATCTTCAGGCAGCAACTGAACTCTTGACAGTTGGAAGACAAACAGCAGCAAACAGATTTCCCGCAGGCAAACCGATACAGGGCCAGGGAAATGTGTTCTGTGGACATGTGGGCGGTCTCTGCTTGGCAGTGACAGTTGGCACAAGGTGTTGTGGCTGTTGCTCTCACTCTGAAAGTTTACTTTCACTGTATAACATAAGGCAATTGGGCAGGTGCAACCAAAGGCTACAAAGATGAAACAACAGCGTACACAGGAAACGCCTGAGGGAAAAAAAATGACTTGCAATGCTATGTCACAGAGCTGCTACATCTAGAGCAACAGAAACAGTACAGCAGCAGGGATGGGACATATAAACACCCGGGCACACATGTGAGTGGGGGAAGGGGTCAGGGATGGGACATATAAACAAACACCCGGGCACACATGTGAGTGGGGGGAGGGGTCAGGGATGGGACATATAAACACCCGGGCACACATGAGAGTGGGGGGGCAGGGATGGCACATATAAACGGGCCATCTGTATGCCTGGTGAGTGGGGGGGGGTCAGTGATGGTACATATAAACACCCGAGCGAAGCCGGGTACATAACAGCTAGTAATAAATAAGAGCCAAAGAAAAATGAAAGAAAGCCGTGCTGCGTGTGTGAATTTTATTATCACTCTTTTCACCCACCTCTGCTGATGGGTCTTACTCCCGTGAAAGTGCTATAGAAAGTGCAGCCTTTGACTCTGTGTTTGCTTTATTTTGAACTTGGCCACTTGATTTAAGTGCAGGATTTGACTGGTTTTCCCCCTTGTTCCATTTTAATTCCCACAAGTCTTGTCTTTTGATTTGCGTGAAGCCCGCCTGCTTCTCCTTTTTCTACCCCGCTTCCCGTTTGATTTAATTCCCATTTCTTTGGGGCATTTAATAAACTCATGCAGTGATTTTCAGCCACTTACTGTGCCGTGGGAATTTGGGAGAGGGTCACTGATTAGTAGGGCCTTTGGGGATGTGAGCCCCTCCTCCCCGCAACACAGTGTGCCTTGCTAATTCTCACAAAATGGGTAGTGTGCTTTGACCACTGTAATGCCTTGTCAGTGTGCCATGAGATGAGCAGGGTTGAAAATCAGTGGCCTAGTGCTTACATTCAGCCCACCCACCTGCCTGGTCCTCGTTCAGTTCCTTGTCCTGGCTGGACACTCGCCAACCCGACGTTATGTGCTCTCATAAGAACATAAGAAGAAGCCTTGCTGGATCAGGCCAAAGGGGGCCCACCTAGTCCAGCTTCCTGTGTCTCACAGTGGCCCACCAGGTGCCTCAGGGGCCACACAAGACAACCAGATACTTGTATCCTGCTGCCACTCCCCTGCATCTGGCATTTTAAAGTAGTCTTGCACCACCCCCAAGGAAGACACCATACTGAGGTTTCCCGCCCCATAGCGCCCCCTCTACGTCCTTCGCCTGGGATAATGGCAGTGAGTACAACTACAGTCCTTGTCCACCTTCAGTTACTGACTCAGGAAACAGGGAAAG
The DNA here is from genome assembly GCA_029204185.1 of Lerista edwardsae. Taxonomy (NCBI): domain Eukaryota; kingdom Metazoa; phylum Chordata; class Lepidosauria; order Squamata; family Scincidae; genus Lerista; species Lerista edwardsae. The sequence continues at coordinate 678,487 of JAJKFI010000036.1, read as the reverse complement.
CAGCGAACAGTAAAGGGCGTGTAACCACTAGGCCCCACTCCCTTCAGCACCGTCAGGTCTCTGCCTTCTTTCCTGACAAGAGACCCTGCCGCCCCTTCCCTCCCATCCCCCTTTTGAAAAGCCTGGCCAGTGGCCTGAAGGGGGGCGAACGGTGGGGCGAGTCGCTGCTGGCCCGGAGCGTCTGGAGGCGCCCTGCGGCCCTCCACTCGCCCCCGCCCCCGCAGTGCTGCCCCTGCGGCGGAGGGGGGCGAATGGAGCCCCTTCCCAGCCCTCGGCGTTGGGGGTGCGAGTTCTCCTGCGCAGTTCTAGCGGGGGGGGGCGGCGGTACGAAGACTCCACGGGCCCCGGGGGGGGGTGCCCCGGGGGGACGCGAGTGCGCTGCAGTGTCGAGGTCTTGCATTCGAGCGCCCTCGACGACCCCGGCCGGAGCCAGCCAGGCGATCCTACCTCGCAGGGGTGTTGCGGGAATGAACCGCGGGAGGAGCCTCCAAGCCCCGCCGCCGGCTCTCTCGCAGGGCCCTCGACCACCACAACCTGCCGAGCAGGGTGGCAGGGCGGGGGGGGGGGCCTCGCTCGCCAGCCCGCTGCAAGACCCGCCCTCGAGCCGGGGACACCCCCAAGCCAGTACCAACGAACCGCTGCCTGCGCCGCCGGGACAGCCCCGTTGCCAGGGAGGCCGGTTCTGTTGTCCGCGAGCACGTCGGGCGTCCAGCCCGGCCCCTCCCGGCAAGAAAGGCGCGAACTCGGCTCGGCCCCGCAGGCGACGCAGCAAGCGCCCCCCTCCCCGCGGGCACGCCTGGGACGGGGCTGAGGAAGGGCGACTTGGGGCTGGGGCAGTCGGGGGGGGGCAGAGCCAAGGTCTCCTGGGCTGCGTGCTGCAGGGGCGCGCGATGGCCTCCTCGTCCAGCCAGCCTGCAGCCCCGGCCCACTGGGGCAGTGCAGGCGAAGGGCAGAGCTGTGCCCCCCCCCCGCGTGTGCCTGAAGAGGGCTCGGCAGGGAGACGCCCCTCCCCCCAAGTCCTTGCCGTGCTGGGTCGGTGCCCGTGGTTCCCGCGAGCACCGGGCTGCTCAGGGAATGACGTTCTCCGTGCAGAGCAGGAGGGCGCCCCCCACAGCCCCTTGGTTGACTCCGAGCCAAGACAACACGTCAAAACTACCACTAATAATCACATTCTCCTCACTGTGCCCCCCTCCCCGCCAGGGCTCCATAAGAACATAAGAAGAGCCCCGCTGGATAAGGCCCAAGGGCCCATCTAGTCCAGCTTCCTGTATCTCATAGTGGCCTCAGCAGGTGCCTCAGGGAGCCCAGTAGACAATAAGATGCCTGCATCCTGTGGCCACTCCCTTGCACCTGGCATGCTGAAGGAGCCTACTACTAATGTAAGGAGGTTGCACAACCCATCATGGCCTGTAGCCCACGATGGACCTTTCCTCCAGAAATCTGTCCAATCCCCTTTTAAAGGCATCTAGGCCAGATGCCATCACCACCTCCTGTGGCTAAGAGTTCCACAGATTAACTACCCGCTGGGTAAAAAAGTACTTCCTTTTATCTGTTTCAACTCTCCCAACCCTCAGTTTTAGCGGATGCCCCCTGGTTCTGGTGTTGTGAGTGATGGAAAAGAACATCCCTCTATCGACTCTATCTCTCCCATGCATAATTTTGTATGTCTCAATCATGTCCCCCCTCAGGCACCTTTTTTCCAGGCTGAAGAGCCCCAGACGCTGCAGTCTTTCTTCATAAGGGAGGTGCCCCAGCCCCATAATCATTTCTGTCGCTCTCTTCTGCACCTTTTCCAGCTCCACTGCGTTCTTTTTGAGAACTGTACACAATACTCTAGATGTGGCCTTACCATTTATTTGTGCAATGGTATAATAATGTTGGCCGTTTTATACTCAACCCCTTTTTTAATTACTCCAAGCATGGAATTGGCCTTCTTCCGCCACACACTGGGTCAACACCTTCATCGAGTTGTCCAACAGCACCCCACAATCTCTCTCCTGAGCTGTCACAGACAGCTCAGAACCCATTAGCCTATAGGTGAAGTTTTGATTTTTTGCCCCAGTGTGCATCACTTTATATTTGTCTACATTGAAACGCATCTGCCATTTGGCTGCCCATTCCCCCAACTTGGAGAGATCCTTCTGGAGCTCTTCAGAATCCCTTCAGGTTTTCACCACCCAGAAAAGTTTTATGTCACCCACAAACCTGGCCACCTCGCTGCTTATCCCTGTCCCCAGGTCATTTATGAACAAGTTGAAAAGCACCAGCCCGAAGACAGAGCCTTGGGGCACCCCGCTTTTCACCTCTCTCCATTGTGAAAATGGCCCATTGACCCCCACTCTCTGTTTCCTGGCCCTCAACCAATTCTGAATCCATCAGAAGACCTGCCCTCTTCTTCCCCGACTGTGAAGTTTCTTCAGCAGCCCTTGGTATGGAACTGGGTCAAACGCCTTCTGAAAATCCAGATGTATATCCACAGGTTCTCTCACATCCACGTGCCTGTTGACCTTTTCAAAGAATTCCAAAAGGTTCGTGGGGCAAGACTTACCCTTACAGAAGCCATGCTGACTTGCCTTCAGCAGTACTTGTTCCTCTACGTGTTTTAGGATTTTACCTTTGACGAGGCTTTCCACCATCTTACCCGGAACAGACGTTAGGCTGACTGGCCTGTAGTTTCCAGGGTCCCCCCTCCTCCCTTTTTTAAAGATTGGCGTGACATTGGCTATCCTCCAATCCTCTGGCACCGTGGCTGTTGAAGGGACAAGTTGCATACTCTAGTTAAGAGGTTAGCAACTTCGTTCTTTAGTTCCTTAATAACTCTTGGGTGGATGCCATCTGAGCTTGGTGACTTATTTATATGTAATTTATCCATTTGATCTAAAACATCTTCTTTATTAACCATTATTTGATTTAATTCCTTAGTTAGAAAGGGCTGTTCGGGCTGCGGTATCTGCCCAAGTTCTTATGCTGTGAAGACGGACGCAAATAATTCATTTAATTTCTCTGCGAAATTAAAAGTCCCCTTTTATCTCCTCTTTCCCTCCCTCACCATCCAGCGGGCCGACCGCCTCTCTGGCAGGTTTCCTGCTTCTAACATATGTGAAGAAGCTTTTATTATTCCCCTTTATGTTGCTGGCCATGCGTTCCTCAAGCTCTTTCCGTTGGGCCTCTACTACTGTTATTTTAAACAGCTTCCACACAGCCTGAAGAGACTGGACTCTTTTGACCTTTACTTCCCTTTCCATTTCTTTCTAAGTAGCCTCCTCATCTGAGGGAAATCTGCCCTTCGAAAGTCAAAGGTTCTTGTGTCAGATTTGCTCTGCACCCTTTCCTGGACATGCATGGCAAAACCAATCGCAGCATGGTCACTGTTCCCCAATGGCTCAGTAACACTTACATCCCTAACTAGGTCCCAAGTACCACTCAACATTAAATCCAGAGTCACCTGTCCTCCATGACTAGCTGCTCTAAGGCAGTCATTCAGCACGTCAAGGAATCCGGTCTCTTTTTCTTGACCAGAGCAGCAGTTGACCCAGTCGATATGAGGATAATTGAAGTCCCCCATGATTACAACCCTGTCCCTCTTGGTCAACGCCCTGATTTGTTTCCTCATTTCAAGGTCACCTTCAAGTTTTTGATCGGGAGGATGATAGCCCCCCCCCACTATTACATCACTCTTCTGGCCTGGTAGTTTAACCCACAGTGACTCTGTGGTGGAGTCCAGCCCACCTTCAGTTTCTACTCTGCTGGTTTCTATCCCTTCTTTGACACAGATGGCCACCCCACCGCCAACACGCCCTTCCCTGTCCCTCCTATAGAGTTTATAGCCTGGGATTGCGGTTTCCCACTGGTTCTCTGCATTCCACCAGGTTTCCGTTATGCCCACTTTATCAGTGTTTTCCCAGCCACCAAACATTCCAGTTCCCCCATCTTTGCTCTGAGACTTTGGGCATTTGCATAATAACACCTATATATGGGGTTCCCTAAGGTGTTGTGGAGAGATTGGTTTTCGCTGGGGACTATGGGATTGGGGGAGCATGGGCCAGAGCGAACCGGGAGACTGCTGCAAGCAAATAACCATTTCGCGACGCGGCTGACCCTTGCGCAACCCGATGGTGGACGGGGTGAGGAGATCGGGAGCGGAACATCCTGCGCTAACGACGGAAAGAAGATTGCGAAAAGTTAATAAAACCCTTAAACCCTTAAGCCTGTTAGCAAACCCCTAAGCTTGTCAGCGAACTGTTTAAGTTTGTTTGCCGGTCTACCGCTCCTAAGCTTGTTAACCAATTTGCAAGTGTTGATTGAAACTTTCCGGGTTAACGATGACTGACATATGCTGTGTAAACAAGAAGATCGGCATCAAAGCATTCTTGCGCTAACAAGGAGACGCGATAGCAACGAGCCGGCGAAACCGCTTGTTAAGCTTGTTGACCTAGTAACCCATTAACCTAGATACGCGTATTTGCTTTCGCTAAGCCGGTTAACCTTAAGCCTGTCAAAGCGCGGAAAGGCTTGTTTGCCGATACTTCCTAAGCTAATCAATGCAGCCTTCTGATGTGTTAATTAATGAACAAATGCCTTGGGAAACTGAACCATAAATATGAGTCTGTATTCTTCAATAAACCAGAACTTTATTATTGATCACATTGGTCTGTGTGAGTTCTCCCTCGCTTCGGCAACACGGCAAATGGTGACCCCGACGCGATTAGAAATAATCAGCGGACAGGTGCGAGGTTAGCATCCCGGACGGGGTAGGATCGCTGCGGACAGCCAAAAGGAAACGAGCCAAAGGATCCCCCGGGCGCCCGAGAGAGGCGGACAGAGAGAAGTGGCCACGGCTGGCTGGTGAGTCAGGATAAAAAAAGGAGACTGATCGACAAAGTCCAAAGGGTGACGGTCGGATCAGGGAAGCGGGATGGGAATAGCCGTATCGGCTTCGGAGAGGGAAGGGCTCCGGTTGTTGTGTGAATTGGCCCCGAAGTATGATTGCAAATTAAAGGAAAAGGATGCGAGCGCCATCTGTCAATGGGCTCGAAGGCGGGGTCACTTTAAGGACTTGAAAGACGTTTTTTTGCTACCAGCTTGGAAAAGTGTCGGGACAGATTTGTGGGGTCTTGTGCAAGATGGGCAGCCAGAGGCATGTAAATTGGCCCCGATCTACGGGACACTAGATAAGATCATGATCGGGCTTCACGGGGAAGTCGAGGCAAAAAGAGCACTGCAGGAGGCTTTGGGGATGGACAGAGGGGAGGAGAGCGGCAAAGACGCGAGGCATTTCACGAGCCCCGTGTCCACCGCCACTGCGCTGTGTCCCCTGACAGAGGCAGAAAGAACAGCCATGGGGGGTCCCTCTGACAGCCTCCCCCCATACACGGGCCCAGCCCCCGAGGAGGCTTCCTTCGTTAAGCCCACGGCCCCATTTGACCCCGCCGACGTTCCTCTGCCCATGGATGAGGACGTCCCCGACACAACTCACCCTGACATGTCAAAATGGAAACGAAATAAGGAAGGCGCCTATGAAGTTCCACCTGGGGCACTTCCCCCACGAATGGACACAAAACATTGGGATGATCGGGAACTTTTTGAGAATAAGGAGAGGGCGAAAAAGCAGGTGATGGGAGGAGAGTGCACTTGGAGGACTGCGGAGGAGTGGTTGACGGCGCGGTATGGGGAAAAAGGACGATGGAGCCCCTGGGATAAGAGGGAGCTGGGAGCGCCCCTATCGCTTGAAGAGGAGGAGAGAATAAGGACTCAGGAAATGTTGGAAGAATGGGATGAGAAGAGAGAAAGGGAAAGGAGAAAAAGTATTCAGAAGGAGCCGGGAGGGGGAGGCAAGTTCCACGGCATGAGGCGCTTGACAGAGAGCCTCCTCCCCTCCCGAAATTCAGCCCCACCAGGGAAGGACGAGACGTTTGATCACAGAAAGCGGTGGCGGGCAGTAATAGAGAATGCGTCTTTGGAGGGAAATTTGACAGTTCAGCCGATCTTAATGCCAGTGGTCCGCCGGGGCAACGCGCCGCCAGAATGGGTGTCCTTTGACTGGAACCTAATTAATAAAATCCAAAAGAACATAATGGACTATGGCACAGACAATCGCCTGGTCAGGCAACAGATCGGGACGTTATTGACTCACTCAGACCTAGTGCCTTATGACATTAAATTACTGATGGAGACATTGCTGACACCAACTCAAAATATGCTGTTTTTACAAAAATGGGAGCAGCGGCTAGAAGCAAAAATGATGGAAAACATGACCCTTCCCCCTAATGACCCCCTGGCCACCGCCACTTTGGATATGTTGATGGGAAAGGGACTGTTTACCGATCCCCAGCGCCAAGCTCGTTTAGCGCCTCGTATTAGAGAGCAGTCCCAGAGATGCGCGATGTGGGTGTTTGAGCAGTTGCCGCAGATGGGCACGATCAGCCCTCCATACACCAAGATCGTGCAAGGGGAGCAGGAGTCATTTATGCAGTTTGTGGATCGAATAAAAGAGGCAGTCGATAAAGCTCCTAACATGCAGCCAGAGCTCCGGGCCACCATGGTGAAAGAATTGGCTATGCAAAATGCAAACCCTACATGCAAACGTCTTTTGGCTCAATTGCCCATGGGGGCAACCCTTGTTGAAATGATTGAGGCTTGCGCACGGGAACGCTTGGTGTGGGAAGAACAAAAGGCGCAAATTCACAGTGTTGCACTAGCCGCCGCGTTAAAGCAAATGGTGCCGGCAGGGCAAAATAATCAAAATAAAGGGCCAGTGTGCTACGGATGCCACCAGACCGGCCATTTTCGCCGCGATTGCCCCAACCGAGCGGCTCAAAGCAATCAAGGAGCACAGTGGGCACCCGATCCCCAAGGAAAAGCGAGATTCCAAGGGTGTTGCAACCGATGCGGCAGGTTCGGTCACCGGGCGGCGGAGTGCCGAGCCAAGTTCCACAAGCATGGCTCCCCGCTGCCGGGAAACCAGCAGAGCCGCGGGGGGAGCGCGGACAACAAATACTCCTCCAACCAACCATCAGCCAACCAGATGCACCCCGTAGCTGCCCCCGCGGTCCCCATGCCACAACAAGTGGGTCCGCCGGTATGGAATTGGCAGCAGCCAGCACAATTACCCTAACCACCCCCGATGCAGTACGTGTGCCCACCGGCTTGTACCTGGGGGAAAGTCTTTTTGCTTTAATTATAGGACGATCTTCAGCAACCAAGCGAGCACTCATGATCATCCCCGAGTGCATTGATGCGGATTTCCGAGGAGAGATTAAAATCTTGGTGCGAACGTGGGCGCCCCCCGTTGAGATCGCCGCCGGGGACAAAATCGCCCAGCTGATCCTGTTCCAACAGCCTGCACCGATGACCCCAGCTGCGCCCCAGCAAAGAGATTCACGCTCCACGAACGCACAAGCGGTGACCATCGCCTTTGCAACACCCATGACAGAGGAGCGCCCGCTCAGGGAGGTCACGATCGAGGGACCCAGCGGGATCCAAATCAGGGTGCTTGCGATGCTGGACTCTGGCGCGGACGCCTCGGTTGTCCCCCTACAAGCCTGGCCCGCGGAATGGCCATTGGAACCGGCAGCAGCTGTGACAGGAATCGGGGGCTCAACGAGTCATCAAAAGACATTCCTAGCAGCCTGCCGGCTTACTGTTTTGGACAAAGAAGGACACACCGCACAAGTCACGCCTTACATACTCAACACACATCTATGGCTATTGGGACGAGATGTTCTTTCACAATGGGGAGCTATGATCGTCACCCCACCTTTTCCGCAGTGGTCACTGACAGTACCTCCGCGCCCACATTACAGCTAACTTGGACTACGTCAGAACCGGTCTGGGTGAGCCAGTGGCCGCTACCTTCGGAGAAGCTTCAACACTTAAAAGAGCTCGTTCAGGAACAATTAGCTCAAGGGCACATTCGCCCTTCCACCAGCCCCTACAATACCCCTGTATTCGTTATCAAGAAGAAATCGGGGAAATGGCGTCTGCTCCAGGACTTGAGAGCTGTCAATCGAATTATGCAGCCCATGGGGGCGCTGCAGCCAGGAATGCCTTCCCCAAACATGCTCCCGAAAGGCTGGGACTTGGTTATCATAGATCTTAAGGACTGTTTTTTCACGATTCCTCTTCATGAAGCTGACTGCCAGTATTTCGCTTTCTCCGTGCCTGAAATAAATCTGAGAGGACCCACTCAAAGGTTCGAGTGGGTCGTCCTCCCACAGGGCATGCGAAACTCGCCAACCATATGTCAGTGGTATGTGGACAAAGCATTGGAGGACTGGAGAAAGCAGTACCCCCAAACCTTGGTCTATCACTATATGGATGATATTTTGTGCTGTGATCCCCAAAAAGTAACGTCAGGCATGTTGCAAGACCTTCAGACACAGCTATCCCGTTTTGGACTTCACATCGCACCTGAAAAAGTCCAACGAACTGCACCCTGGAATTACTTGGGACTGAAAATATTTCCAGAGACGGTAGTCCCGCAAAAAACAAAGATACGAACGAACTGTTTGACTACAATAAACAACCTCCAGCAGGTCCTGGGAGATATTCAGTGGCTTCGCCCGCGAGCAAACATCACTACGCAAGAATTGCAGCCGCTATATTCCCTCCTGCAGGGAGCTAAAGCAGTCACGGACCCTTGTGAATTAACTTCTGAGGCTAAGGAAGCCCTGAGAACAATTGAAAACAAGATCATGCACGCATCATCGCAGCGGTTTGACCCGACCCTTCCTGTCAACTTGTATGTCTACGGCACCCAGCTGCCCATCGCAGTAATTGTTGGACAACACGAAAATACCAAGTTAAATATCCTGGAATGGGTACATGCTCCTCTACCCCAAAAAACAGTCACCGCATTTTTTGACAGCTTAGGACAGATGTTAATGAAGGCAAAGCAGAGGACCATTCAAATGACTGGGCAGCTGCCTCAAGCGATTCACCTCCGTCTCACTGACTGCTCAGCGGAAAACATAACAGAAGCCATGCAGCAATCAGTCACTTTCGCCTTGGCAGTGGCAGACATTCCCATTGATCCGCATTTGCCTGCCGATCCCCTCTTCTCAACGAATTTGCCGCTACAGTGGCGCCCTTTGCGATCGGATCAACCGATACTCGGTGCAAAGACTTTATTTGCAGACGCAAGTGCCAAAACACAAACTTACGGCTACGCATGGGAAGAAAAAGGAGTTTGGAAGACCAGCTTGCACACTGCTCACGGATCAGCCCAGCAGCTGGAGCTCTTAGCTACGCTAAAAGTATTTAAGGATCATCCTACAGAACCTGTCAACGTGGTAGTGGATTCGCTATACGTGCATGGCATTTTGCTAAAGCTACCCTTTGCTCTGCTGCATTTTCACACAGACAGTAAGATCAGCGCTACCCTCCTAGCGCTGCAGCATTGCATCGTGCTCCGATCTCACCCGTACTGGGCTACTCACATGCGCAGCCATCAGTCTCTACCTGGCCCGTTTACTGCAGGGAACAACGTGATTGACGCCAGCGTGAGCCAAGTCTACGTCTGCCAGCTGCCTAGTCAATCTCACCAGTTTTTTCATCAGTCGGCAAAGACGCTAGCAAAGCAATTCCACATCCCATTGGCAACCGCTCGAGGGATCGTCGCCTCCTGCCCAGACTGCGCACGACTTCCTCCCTTGCAAACGCAAGGAACCAACCCCCGAGGGACTCGAGCCTTGCAGCTTTGGCAGACTGACGTTACCGAGCTTCCAGCATTAGGGAGAATAAAGTTTCTACACGTTTCCGTTGACACGTATTCGCATGCTGTCTGGTGCACGCCTGCAACATCCACAGCAGCAAAGGCTGCGATCCAGCATTGGCTTCAAGCATTTGCGGTCTTAGGAAAACCTGACTCTATTAAAACTGACAATGCCCCTGCGTATCATGCAAATTCCGTAGCCCAAATTATGAGCCAATGGGGGGTAAAACATGTCTTCGGAATTCCCTACAATTCTACTGGCCAAGGGATTATTGAACGGACACATCAAGATGTCAAAAGATATATTTCCCTCTTTTTAAAAGAAAAGGGGGAGTTGGGCATTCTCGGGGTGGTAGCCAAAGCCATGTATGTTTTAAACTGGGTAAACGTAAGACCAATTTTACAAGACAAACAGCCTATTTATTTTCACCATGGCAAAACAAATAATGAATTTTCTGAGGAGGTGGTAGTAGAGTGTTACGACCCACGGAGAAATGCGTGGGGTGGTCCGTGCAAATTAATAACGTGGGGAAGAGGGTATGCTTGTATTTCCACAGAAAATGGATCGCGATGGGTTCCTGCGAAATGGGTACGTCCGCATTTGCTTCCTCCTCCTTGCAATCCTCCCGATCCTGAATCAGAGCAAAGCGATCGAGACGCAGCACCTACGGATGGGGAAGCAGAACCTGTGGGCGATGCTAGCAGAACGACTGAACCAGACCCACGTCTGCCTGGCGATGACAGCGGCGGGAGATCCGTTTCGATCCTGCATGATTGGAGTGCCTATGACCCCACAGGAATTACTGGCTGAGTTGCAATCCTACATAAACCCTTCTCAAGTGTCTTTCGAGTGTAAAGCTCCAGAAGACGCATACTGTGCATGCACTTGTGACAGTATTTCTAAAGAAAGGAAGTGGCCGTTCTACAAAGCCGCTTGCTTGTTGGCCAGCATAGTTAGCGCCCTGCATCGGATCCCACAAGATCCTCCGGAGGAGATTGACCTATTATGGGCAGTCCCCCCTGGGATAAAACAAAATGTCACCCAGTTTGAGGGCTGTTCCAACACGGGAAGACCGATGGATTTTGTGAACGGCACGGGCATGATCGCTTTTGATGGTGCCGCATACTACCAAAGCATAACCCCAGGCAGACCCACCTGGGAGCAATACACTAATGTCACTGGGAACGATCTATGGCATGCTGCCATTCATACCCGGCCAGCATATATCGATCTAAAAATTCACACTCCCCGAGCATTGCCACCTGGGGTGTTTTTGATTTGTGAAAACCGTGCATTCACTGGGATCCCCTGGCGGCCTGTCGGGGGTCCGTGTTACATTGGTAAACTTGTGTTTTTAAACCTAGACACTGTGAACATGACTGTCGTGCAGGACCTCATCAAGAGGAGAGTTAGGCGCGATATTGCCTTGCCTGCTGATTGTAATGACAAGGTAGAACTCAGCAGCACAACTGCCATTGTCTTCGCGTCGTGGCTCATGCCTGGAGTCCAAGCGGGGATAAATGCAGATCAGATACGCCGGCTGGCGTGCTGGGCTCGAAACCAAATAAATATAACTGCTAGCGTTCTCGCAGATATCGCCATGGATGTCAGGGGGGTGCGCCGAGCCGTTCTTCAGAACCGAGCTGCGATAGACTATTTACTTGCCATACATAATCACGGATGTGACGAACTGGAAGGTCTGTGTTGCTTTAATCTTTCCGATCACTCGGATTCCGTTGTCAATAAACTCAAAAGGCTAACGCAAAACTTGCAAAAAATCCGGATCCAGACCGACCCCGTTGCAGACTGGTTCAACTCACTAGGATTGCCAGCCTGGCTGCTGCACATGTTTCAACCAGCGCTAATGATAATTGTCTTATGTATTTTAATGTGTTTATTTGGACCTTGCTGTTTTCAATGTATCCAAAATGTTGCCTCTAAGACTTCCGAACAGCTGTTTAAAAGAAAAGGGGGAGGTGTTGTGGAGAGATTGGTTTTCGCTGGGGACTATGGGATTGGGGGAGCATGGGCCAGAGCGAACCGGGAGACTGCTGCAAGCAAATAACCATTTCGCGACGCGGCTGACCCTTGCGCAACCCGATGGTGGACGGGGTGAGGAGATCGGGAGCGGAACATCCTGCGCTAACGACGGAAAGAAGATTGCGAAAAGTTAATAAAACCCTTAAACCCTTAAGCCTGTTAGCAAACCCCTAAGCTTGTCAGCGAACTGTTTAAGTTTGTTTGCCGGTCTACCGCTCCTAAGCTTGTTAACCAATTTGCAAGTGTTGATTGAAACTTTCCGGGTTAACGATGACTGACATATGCTGTGTAAACAAGAAGATCGGCATCAAAGCATTCTTGCGCTAACAAGGAGACGCGATAGCAACGAGCCGGCGAAACCGCTTGTTAAGCTTGTTGACCTAGTAACCCATTAACCTAGATACGCGTATTTGCTTTCGCTAAGCCGGTTAACCTTAAGCCTGTCAAAGCGCGGAAAGGCTTGTTTGCCGATACTTCCTAAGCTAATCAATGCAGCCTTCTGATGTGTTAATTAATGAACAAATGCCTTGGGAAACTGAACCATAAATATGAGTCTGTATTCTTCAATAAACCAGAACTTTATTATTGATCACATTGGTCTGTGTGAGTTCTCCCTCGCTTCGGCAACACGGCACTAAGGAGGGACTCTTACTTGATCCCTTTTACCAACCTCTCTTTCTACTGGACCAACGGTCACTTACACTCACGCTTGAAGTTCTATTTCCTCCTCCCCCCTCAGGGATGAAGAGTTCCAAACTGGACGCCTCTTGTCTCCTTGTTGGCTTTCCCCCAGGGGTCCATTTAGAAGCTGCTCTGCCACCTTTTTAATGTTATGCGCCAGCAGCCTGGTTCCATTCTGGTTCCAGTGAAGCCCGTCCCTCTTGTACAGGCCTGGCTTGTCCCAGAATGTTCCCCAGCGCCTAACAAATCTACACCCCTCCTCCCGACACCACCGTCTCATCCACGCATTGAGACCCCTGAGCTCCGCCTGCCTAGCTGGCCCTGCATGTGGAACGGGTAGCACTTCTGAGAACTCTACCTTGGGGGTCCTGGCCTTCAGCTTCCTGCCTAGCAACCTAAATTTGGCTTCCAGGACCTCCCGGGTACACTTCCCCACGTCGTTGGTGCCAACATGCACCACGACCGCTACCTAGACTAGACGTGATGTCTGCAACCTTTGCATCAGGCTCCAGTATGAAGGGCGCCGGTTCTGACCCCTCCCTGGCACAGGAAAAAGAGTGCTGACAGCAGATGTGCTCCACAGCTGTTGAGGCCCCTGGCACCGCACCGCCCCCTCAGTGCCCACAGCAACTGCTCGGCCCAGAAGGGTCTCGGCCCCGGCTCTCACTTTCTCTCTGGCAGCAGCACCAGGAAAAGGGGCACCGGGGGGGGGGCTTGCAGAATTAGGGCCCTTCGGAGTTCCCAGCCCCAGGCCAGGGGGTCCCTGAGCACGGAGGGGGGGGTGCTCCCCTCGCAGCAGGCTGGCCGGGATCAGGAATCAGCACTGAAATCTGCCTGAAACGAGGGAGATCCAGAAGTACCGATGCCCCGAGGGGCTCCCTGCACAGGAGGCGGGGCGGGACACGGGACGGGACCAGGAGCCCTCCAGGGCCAGGCAAAAAGCCTGCAGCAGCGCTTCCACGGCTCCCAAGAGACACCGCGGCCCCTATTCCGAGCCCTTCGCGGGCCACAGCATCTAGGCCACGTCAGGGGGCCCAGGCAAAGACCAGCACTGGAAGCAGCCAGTTTGTGGGGTCTTGCGCCTGCCTGCGGGTCTCAGCGCGGAGAGTTCTGGGCACCGCTTCAGGGCCCAACCCCCAGTTCTCCCCCTAGCCTGTTTCTTCTCTCAGCGATCGACGGGGGTGCAAGTGCCTTCGGAGCAGTTAATGCAGTGGGCATATGCAGCACAAGCCGGGCCCCAGCCCAGCACCAGGGAACATCAGTGCGCTGCACACATGGCTGGAGTCTGCTCTCGTACAGAGGGGCCCGACCTCTGCCTGCCACTGCCTGCCTGCAGACCACCACCCCTGCTCCCCCCTCTAGGCCCACCCGTGTGCTCATCGCCTCCATGTCCAAGAAGCACCTGGGCCTGCCAGCAACACAGAGGCCTCCCCAGTCAAGCAGGCAATTGAACGGAGGTGTGAGCAGCAGGCAACCACGTTCCCCTAGAGTAGCTGGTGATGAAACCAGCACGGATCTGCTGAAGGAAGACGGGGGCGCTTGACCCAGGAGAGACCCAGAGGAAGAGGCGGCAACTCGCAGCTGCAGCCACGCTTAGAACCCAGCGGGAAGCCCTGGTGCAGGCAGCCTTGCAACCGGGGGAGTGAGCCTGCCAGGAGCCGCCAGGCACAAGGCCTCTCTGAGCTGCTCCTACTGGCCAAAATTGGAGGCAGGCAAGCCCAGGCCAGTTCCTGCCCCCTTGGGAGGATGGGGAGCTGCCCCGGACACACGGGCAGCGGCTTCCACTTGTGCCAGGCCAATGAGGCCCTGGCTGCCTTAGCCTGCCGAGGGACAGCTCTGAGCTGGCTTCCCCCCCCCCCGCTATGGGGCAGTGGTGGGAACAGTGGCTGCGCAGGACCCGGGCAGGCGGAACAAGGCAGTGGCCCCAGAGAAGCTGGTCCAGGCCCTCGCAGAGGCAGGGCGGAGGCTCCGTGGCAGCAGGTGGCGGAATCTGTCGTCGCAGGCAATGGAGTCCCGTCCGCTGTGAGCTGGGATGAGGGGCAGCCCTGGGGACCAACGAGAGCGCGACGGCCTGGGGAGCGAGGGGCCAACCAGAACCACCCTCCTGCCCCGTTCCACACAGACCTGGGCTTCCCCGCCACAGCCCCACCCCCCGAGCAGGACTGCACATGGGGCAGGGGCTCTTGTCCAGTTTTCCCCGACCTCCCAAGCAGGCCCCCCACAGCCCAGGGCCAGCAGTCGTCACGGCCTGCCTGTCCCCTCAAGGTGGAAGGCCCAGCCACCCCCACCCCCCCGCTCTCCGTGGGGGCGGCACCCGCCAGCCAGCCATCCCCCGCCGAGCGCTGGCTCCTTCCCCGCCCGGAAGCAGACGGGGCACCCCAGAGACGCAGGCACAGGGTCCGTCGCAGACAAAAAGAAAACCCTTTTATAGTCGCAACACAGGAGGTAAACAAACTGTAGGAACTGAGGAGGGAAAAGCACCCCCCATTGCCCCCCCCCACAGGGCAGCCACAGAAGCAGCGGAGCCAAGAGGGGTTCCTGAGCCTGTCTGTGCGGGAGGGAGGCCGGCAGGACAGGAGAGGGGCCCGGCTGGCTGGCTGGAGGCCTGGACGCTGGCCCCCCCCGGAGTGGACGGTGTGTCTTGGCTGGCGGTGCTTCCCCTGCCCATCCGAATCCCGAAGAGCAGGGTGTGGGGGGGGGCAGCTCCTGCCGCTGAGAACTTCTGGCAACCTCAGAGGGCAGAGGGGGGGAACTTCAGCGGGGCAGCTGCTGATTCCAAGAGTTGCCACGAGCAGCTCCACCAAGACATCTGGCCAGAGTCACCGGGGAGGGGGCGGAGGGCAGCAGTGCACACGAAGGAACGAGGCTCTCCTCCCGCTCCTTGCTCCGAGGTGGGGGCCAGGGCTGGCCTTGCGGTGAACCCCAAGGCTGAGGAGGAGGCCTGGCCTGGCGGGGCACAGAAGAGCGCAGCCCCCAGGATGGAGTCCAGTCAGTGCAAACAGTCAGGCGGTGGGGGGAACTCTCACCACGGCACAGCACAGCACAGGCCAGGCCAGGCTGCCGGGAAGCAGAGATCCTCCGGAGCCCCAAAGGGCCCCCCAGCAGCGGGAGGGGGCAGGGCCTGGCTCAGCCTCCGACCCGAGGAAGGCCGCCCACTGCAGGCGCCAGGGTGGGGGGCAGCAGGCAGCAGAGGCAGGCCGAGGCCAGCGCGAGTTCTGGGGCAGGAATACAAAAATAAACTCTGGGGGAAGAGCAGAGCAGCGGCCCTGCCAGAGCCCCAACTCCACCTCCTGCCCGTCCGGCTGCAGCTCACCGTCTGCCAAGAGTCTGGCGATTGGGAGACGAAAGGGAGGGAGGGAGGGAGGCTCCACAGCTCCTCCGGCTTCCCCCTGCTGTCCAGCCTCTAGCATGTGCCAGGAGCCAGGAAAGTAAAACAGTTGCCAGAAGAAACAGCCAACATCACGGGGGGGGGCAGGACAGCCCCCATCAGATCCTGGGAGCCTGAGCTTGATCCTTGATGCCGCTGGCCAGTCCAGGCATAGCCGGGGGGGGGAGTGAGGCCTGGCCCAGCCCCAGAGAGACACGCACGCACACACGTCCCGCGGCCGTGGACAGTCTGCTCCACCCCCGCCGAAGTGCTTCAGAAGGAGGCTCCGGCCCCACGCTGGCGACGCAGGCGCTGGAGAGGGTTTCCCGCGCGGCCAGGGCTCCGCGTTCAGAGCCTGGAGCAGGAGCGGAGGAGACGCGGGCCTTCCAGCAGCCCCCAGAGGCACCGACAGAGCCCGCAGCGGCCACAGGGTGAGGGGCGGAGCGACACGGCTGCAGGGAGGCTGGACCGGGACGGAGCGCAATGCCTGGGCGCCGCGGGGCCCTCGGGGTCACATGCAGACCACCTGCCTCCTGCGGAGAGAGCCAGAGAGACGGGGCTGGGAGGGCCTGGCAGAGGCAGCGCCAGCAGGAGGCGGCCCGCTGTCGAGTGCCCCAAGCAGGATGCACAGGCGCGCCCCCCCCCCCCAGTGGGGCGAGGCTCCTGCTGCCACGCGGCCCCGGAGGCTCACTGACCTGTCCTCCTCCAGGCTGCCCCCCTCCGCCTCGCAGGCGCCTGCCGCCTCCTCTGCGTCGTCCTCACTCAAGTCCATGTCCAGCTCGTTGCCAGCCTCCGGGCGGGGGTACATGGAGCCACTGGGCGGGCAGGGAGAGCAGCCGGTTGCTCCCATTGCCACCTCCTGGCCACCTCCCCCCCCCCCCGGTCAGGCCCAGAGAAAGAGCCGTCATGCCGAGCCAGAGGTGCTCTTGTGCGAGGACCCCCCACACACACACACACACACCGAACCTCTCCTGACCTGATGGAGCGACAGGTGAAAAAGACGATCCGCTTCAGCCTCTTGTTGTAGAAGAAGTAGTTGAAGGACCACAGGCTGCCCTCCTCCCCGAACGGGTCGGAGTCCAGGTCTGGGTTGTAGCTGCAGGGCCGGGGGGGGGGGCATGTGAGGGGGGCTGCATGGCCCAGAGGCACCACCCCCTCCCAGCAAACCGCAGCCACAGTGGCAAACGGCGCAGGCAGGGAAGCAGCCCAGCGCCCCAGCGGGAGGTACCTGTAGATGTCGCACTCGGAGAGGCAGATCTCCTGGTCGACGGCATCCCACAGGTGAGGCTTCAGGGCGTTGAAATCCTCCCGCACGGCCGAGAACAGGCTGCAGTTGACAGCGTTCACCACCTGAAACAGAGCCGGAGACTGGGGCTGGAGCCGTGCACCCAGCAGGGGAAGGGGCGCCCTGCTCTCCGTTCTGCCCAGAGGAGGAGGGGGAGGCATCTGTTGGGAGAGAAGGGGGGGCACAGGGCACGTGGGGGCCAAAAGGAGGACTCCAAGGCAGCCTCTGGCCAGGATGCAAGCTGTGTGGGGCAGCAAAGATCAGCTAGGGAGACACGGGGCTCAGGACAGCATCTGCTCTCTTACCGGGGGGGGGCAGAAGTTCCTGTTCCGAGCGGGAGGCCACAGATGGGGCTCGCTGGCCACTGCTCCATGACGCCGAGCAGCAGTGAAAGCAGCCGCCCTGGGCAGCCATTCGGAGCTGACCGGGGTGGGGTTCATCTCCAGGCACAGGCAGGGCTCCAGAGCAAGAGCTGCGTGGGGTCCCCCAGCCTGACCACTTGGCCTCCCCCGGGACTGGCTTTGCGATGGGCCCGAGTGTGGCAGGTCCTCAGAGGCAGAAAGGGGTCTGCTTTGTGAGGCGGGGGTCACCCTCCTCTCCCGAAGAGAGCAGAGGAGAGGAGAGCTCCTCGGAGGCCTCCGGATCAGAGAACTTCTCCGCTTAACAGGAACACAGCCGGAGAGAGCAAGCTGGCAGTCCGGCGAGGAGCTTGGTGCCCGGCTGCTTCCCTGGCACCCCGACAGACTGGGCGGCGACTCTCCCACCCTCCAGCTGCTTCCCGAACTAGCCACGGGGGGGGGGGAGAACAGAGAAAACGCCCTAGCAGAGCTCCCGGCCAGCACCAGCGCAACCCACGGCTGCCCCTGCCTAAGGGGACGGAGGCCTGGAGGCGTCTGCTGTCCCACGTGGGGCTCCCACGCCAGCTGTGGGGGGGGGACAACAGGCCCACCTACCCAATTGAGACTTGGCTCCCGGCTGAACTCGTGGCTCTTGGCAGCGCTGAAGTCGTAGTCGGGCCGGAAGGACTCGTTGAGCGTCGCAATCAGGTAGAAGAGGGTCTTGCGACTGCACTTGTCGCTGAGGGGCCCCTCCTCGTCACCACTCTGGCTCTTGCTGAGCCTGGAAGAGGAGGCCCAGGCCGTCACTGGCAGCGGGCTCTGGGCCGGGGCTTGCCCTGCTGGGCCGAGAGGCCCCCCAGGAGCGCTGCAGGTCACTCCTCCGCCCCCTCCGCTCCCTTCCCGGCCAGGGAACGAGCCTGGACCCCTCGGCCCTCAGCCCGGCAGCGGTGCTGCTCCAAGCCCTCGGCAGCGTCTGAGCGCAGCCTTCTTTGGCCCCCTGCGCCAGACCCCGCCGAGGCGCGACCACCTCCGTGCCCTGCCTGAGGAGGCTCTGGCAGGGGGTGCCCCACGCCAAGGCCCTCCCGCAGGGCTTTGTGCCGAGGAGGTGCTTGCCCACGTTTCTGACCAAGGCCTGACCACCAGGCGCACTGCCGGGGCCTGGGCTGCTGCCAGGAGTGCTGAGGGCAAGATGGCGCAGCGCACAGGTCAGTAGGAGCATTGGGGAAGGGGGAGTGCTGTGGCGGCCCACCTGCTCCTAGAGCCGGGGCCTCCCAGCACACAGAGCGCCCCTCCCTCCCTCCCGGAATCAGACGGCCGAGTACTGCAGCCTGAGAGTCCCCCCGCGCGCATGCTGAGGGTGTTGCCCCTTGCCAAGGAAGCCCCCATCCAGCCCAGCAGCGCGAGACGACTGTCAGAAGCAGGCCGCGTGTACCTGCTGGGGCTGATCCCCGTGGTCTGGGGTGGCGACAGGGCTTCCAGGACGTGGGGCTGGCCCTCCTGGCAGAACTGCTTGAAGAGGTGCTTGTCGTCGCCAGCCATCTTGCAGGAGTAGCTCTCGATCCTGTGGAGAGACGTGACGCGGGGGGTCAAGGGCAAGCGGCAGGGTCCTCGGAGGCCGGTGAGCCAAGGCCGCGTCCCTCCTGCCCAGCAGGCCCGAGCAGCCTCTCTGGCCACTCTGCCCCCTCAGACCCCCACTCTCGGCAGCTGGGCCAAGCACCAGGCACTCCTGGCACAGCAGGGAGCCGGGCAGAAGGCGCCTGGGCCAAGCCCTCCTCATTGCCAACCCTCTCCCAGGGCGGGGGACCAGGGGCAGGCCTGGCAGAAGAGCCGGGCGGCAGCGCAGAGGGAAGACCCCCTCGGCGCCCCGCACCTGCCAATGATGTGCGCGTCTCCCGTCTCCACTGTCAGCTGGGAGTTGATGGCTTCAAAACTGGAGTTCTCCAACAGCTTCATTGCTGGCCCTTCTGGCGCCAGGACGATTCTCACTGCCACAACGACGAGACTGGAACTTCCTAGCAACAGACAGAGGGAGGCGAGGCCACCCGTGAGCAGCACTGCTCTGAGCAGAAGAGCCAGTTCCAGGCCGTTCGCTGGGAACAGGGTCGAGAGACCCCAGCAGGAGGCGCCCCAAGGCTGAGGCCAGAAATGCCCCCAGGCAGCCCTCGACGCGTCTCCTGACACGCTCCCCCGAGGCCTGCAGGCAGCACCCCCAGACACCCCGGGGGGAAGAGGCACGTGCTTTGAGGTGCCCAGCTGCTGGCCTCCCCTCTCCATCCAGACGGGCGTTTTGCTTGGTGCTCTAGGGACACAGTGCAGGGCGGGTGGGCGCCAAGGCTGTCCTTTCCCAAAGAGGAAACGTCTTGTGCGGCAGCTTAAAGACAGCTGGCGTTGTATGTCCAAGGCAGCCGCCGCAATAATGCCGCATTGCCAGGAGGAGAACGCGCATGGAGGGTGCTTCCATCACAGTAGTGCTGCTGGCATGGGGAGCACGCCCACCCAGCCTCGTAGGGAGGGCAACCCACTTGATCACCCCCCAAGCCCTCTATACTAGAGCACTGACAGAGAAGGCACACCGTGCAGGGCCTCAAGCCTCCGCAGCACACAGGGAGGAGGAGACAGGAGAAGGGGGGCCTCTCAGGGGCAGGTCCCAAGGGGGCGAGCCACACCTTCACTGGGACCCACAGGCAGCCCCAGCCCATCAAAATGTGAGCAATGGGCTCCCACCCTGTGACTAGGCCGAGGCTTTCTGTACCAGCTGAAGTTGCTGGACACTTTCCAGGAGCAGCCCCAGCCGAGTGGACTGCAGCAGCCCACTCCAGACATGACCAGGGCACGGGGCCCACGGACGGCAGCTTCCCAGCAGTCTCTGGCTGGCCACTGCTGGATCAGGGTGCCGCTGGCTGGGCCTGGGCCAACCGAGGGCCCCAATGAGCCTGTTCCAGGGCTGCAGAAATGTGATACCTGTCAGAGCCGCTTCACCCTGAGCTGCAGCCAGAACCCTGTCAACAAGCAGAGGCCACAGAGCGTTCTCCACTCCTGACTGACCTCGGTCTCCGGTCCAGGGACGCGCAAGGGGAGAGCAGCTTGGAGCCAGAGAGGCCCAGGCAGGCTGCTCAGGGAAGAAAGCCTGCTACGGCTGTGGGGAACGAGACTGGGCCCAGCAGGGCCCGGATTCCTTCCCCACCACGCGCACCTCAGGCAGGAGCGGCGACAGGTGCAAGGACACGGCTAAGCATAATGCTGGAGCAGCCTACCTAGCAAGGGACACTGTGGCAACGTGACCCTTCCAGAAACCAGGTGGAGTAACTGCTGGAGGCACTGCCGCTGAGAAGGAAGGGTGGTGGGACCCAGGGGAGTGAGGAGCAATGGGAGGGGGCGTCACAACACCGACAGCCTGAAAAAGGCAGCTGGAGGAGAGTCACAGATGAGCCAAGCTTGGCCACTGCGCGCCAGTGAGGCGCCTGCAAGGGACCTGGCCAGCCGCACCCCACAGAAGCCCTCTCATGCCCCCTCTGTAGTGAGTTGAGGCATTCCGAAGAACATCGGCTGCCTTCTCTCAGCCAGCAGGGAGCTCTGGGAGCTGCTGCTCTTACGAGGACCCATCTTGTCCCCCTGCTGTTTAACACTAATCTGAGCCGGTGGAAGGATCCCCCCTGCCGCCCTCCTTCCGGGACTAGGAGGACTGTGGCTGCTGGGAGCCTGGGCTTGCTGCAGAACTACTGGATGAGGGCTTTAATGAGCGGGCGCCTAATCCAGACCGGCCAAAGGAGCTCTTGGTTCAGCGACAGCCTGACCTGGACAGGGCTGCTCTCCCCTTGCAGTGCCAACTTCACGGCTTGGGAGGAGTCCGGACCTGGCTTCGCCTCTGAGTTTGCCCCGCCAGCTGCCCCCAAGCCTGAGCAAAGCAGAGCCCACGGACTGCAGTCCGTAGTCACTGCCACGGATTGGACTTGGCCCTGGGCTCGTCCGTCGCCAGCGGTACTCTCTGCTCCCGGGGCTCCGTGCAAGGCGGTGGCTCGCTCCCCTGCGCTCTCTCTCCGCTTCCTGGCGCAGCACGGGTGGCTGGCGGGCGGGCGGGCGCAGAGCCTGCTCGGCGGGGGCTCTCAGGAGGCGCAGTCCCTACACCCGGCTGGCCTTCCCCGGCAGTCGTCGTCACGGCTGTCGGCTGAACGGGGGGGGGGGGAGCAAGCTTCCTGCATGCGCCGCCCGCACTCCTGACCGAGTCAGCGCGGGGTGCGCGAGGAGAGGCCAGCGGGGGGGGGGCGTCCACTCCGCCCTGCGTCCCTCGCCGCTCCCCACCTGGGGAGGAGACCCAGCCCCCCCCTCCCCGAGTGGCGCAGGCGCGTTCACGACCGTTTCCACCGCGCGGCCCAGCGAGGCCAGGGGCGGTTCCAGCCGGGCCCCGCCCTCAGCCCGCCTGCCCAGGGGCGGGACTACGGATCCCAGCATGCCGTGCGAGCACCTGGCCCAGAAACTCCCGTGATGCCGTCCGCCGAAGTCAGGGCGGGGCGCGGCCTTGGCGCCAGGCATGCCGGGAAGTGTAGTCCCGCCGCCCGTCCCGTTACCGACCTGCCGCGGCGGCCTGCGCGACTCCGGGGGCGCCTTCAGGGGCTGCGCGCCGTCGAACGAGGCAATCTCCAGAAGTGACTCGAACTGGGCGCTGCCGTCGCAGCCTCAGCCGCCGCCGTCCGCCTGCTCCAAGCGGCCCGCCGAGGCCCCGCCCGTCTCGACATGTCCCCGACTAATCGGGACGACGCTTCTGACTAATCGAGCCCCTGAACCGTAATCGTTGCCGTCCGCTCGCCTTTCCTCCCGCAGAGCGAAGCGATCGGCTCTCTGAGGAGCTTGACGACAACAAGAACGAGTAGCTCCGCCCTCCGAGAATTGCGATTGGACTCTCGCCAGCTAACCAGTTTCTATTGGCGGGGACGGGCGCCAATTGCTTGGAGGGAAGAACACCATTGGCTGACCTTGACGTTAATCAGCTGCGTCGTCCCGCCGCCTCCCGTCAGGATAGAGCCGACCTCTGATTGGCCGCAGCGTCAAGGGCGCTGTTTGGCGAGTTGGGAACAAAGGCTGAGAAGGTGGCTGTCACTCGACGGGCAAGTGGCCCCGCCCACGGGGCGGGGCAGGCCTCTGGTGGCCGTCTGGTGGCTGAGCGAGCGCTCGAAAGCGGTCTGTGGCGCGTCTGCGTCGGCTCTTTGGGATCTTGTCAAGTAGCTCGCGTGCATCCAACGGTTGCCTTCCCCTGCAGCAAACTATTCAGGGTGCTACAAGAGAATGAAAAGGGGCTCCAAAAGTCTCTCTCCAGACCAGGCAATGGGCAACCAAGTGGCAAATGCAGTTCACTGTCAACACATGTAAACACAGCTGCACACGTAGACACAGCTGGGGTCTGAGCTGTCACTAACTCACCAAGCAAGGTGCCCAGAGCAACATCCTCTTTCCTCCCTTCTCTTGGTTAAATTCAGGGGCTGCCTGGCCCGGGATAGGTGCTGAGGGTGAGCGCAGTCCTAACCTAGAGTGACGCTGGCACAGTTTGGCCAGCAAAGTTTGGCCGGCACAAAGGACACTGTAAAGTATGTTTGGACCACTCTCGGAGTCAGGGAGGATGGCGCACGTCTGTGTGTTGGCCTCTTTGACTCCGAGGGTGGTCCAAACATACGTTACGGTGTCCCTTGTGCCGGCCGAACTTTGTTGACCTAACTCCAGGGTAGGATTGCACTCAGTGTGTGGCCTCCGGAGGGAGTACAGGATAAGACGGCAGGAGCACCTACCAAGGCCTCTGATCCCACCAGGCCTCCAAGTCTAGATGCTCCGGCCAGTGGCCGCTACACCGGCGATAAGGCTTTGCTGTTCTGAAGTGGTGCCATCGCCCAGCACATGGGCACTGGTGGGGCTTCTGCTGTGCCCGTGTTCAAGGGAGGCTGCCGTAGTTTTGTCGCTCAGAAAGACCTGTCCAAAGCGCAGACTGGGCTGCCCATCCTCTGGTTGGGGTTGGCGCTGCTGCTGCTTTCCAGCCTGCCGCCGCCCTGGAGCTCATCCGCGGCCTACAGCCCCCTCCCCGGCTCGCGATGTCCTGGCCGCTGCAGCTGCTGCTGCCGCCCGCCGGGAGGGGGAGCCACAGGCTCGCGCTCAGCCGGGCTCCGGCGGCGGCTGAGGCCGGAACTCCAAAGCGCGGCGGGCGTTTCCGGGAGGACGCGTCGCTACTGCTGCTCCTCTCGCGGCCGCTTCCGGTTCCGGCCGGGGCTGCGGCGGCGGCTCCTGGATGGCGGCGCTGCCCGGCTCGTCCGACCTGCCGGCGCTGGCCTCGGCCCGGGCCTGGGTGAGGCGGCCGTCGTCGTCGGGCCGGGAGGGGCAGCGCTTCCTCCGCCTGCAGCTCAGCGCGGCGCCCGGCCAGGAGCGCTTCCGGCTCGGCCTGAGGGGCGGGTCGGACTCCGGACCCGAGCCGGTGAGGGGCGACGCCTGCGGGGCGGGGCGGGCGAGGCAAGCTCTCCCCTCCCGCTGGCCGCCGGGCGTCCTCCTCGGCTCTCCCGTGACTCGCGGGCGCCGCAGTGCCGAGGTCTTCGCCTCGGCGTGCGGCGCAGGAGCCCGAGGACTGCGCCCGGGTGCCGCGGGCGGCCTCCGAAATCCGTCCTGGTGGTGCTCGGGCAGCGGCGCCCGCGCATGGGGTGGGGAAGGACGCGACTGACCGCCGCAGTGCGCCGTTTCTCACCTTACCGGTAACGTCTTCGGGGACGTTCCAGATGGCAGGGCACCTACGCAAGGCGCCCAGAGCCACTATCCTCTTTCCTCCGTACTCCTGTCAGATTCGGGGGCTGCCTGACCAGGGATCCGTGGCTGGGGGGCCCTAAGCACGCCCACCTTGACGGAGCCTGCAGGAGTGGTCTCTGTGGCGTTCTGCTGCCCTTGCTTAGTGGGTTTGCACAGGAGGGAGAGTGTCTGCTGTGTAACTTACGCGTCCTGAGAAACAGAATTTACTCTTTGTCTGATAAGTGGTGCATCAGGGTGTTGAAAGTGCAGTTTGACTAAAGAAGCCCCTGTCGGAATGGGAGGGGCTGTTTGGTTTCGCTCTAAGTGATCACCAAATTTAATGAAAACGTTCCTAAAAAAAAAATACTTTTGTTTCCCCAAAATAGTGAATGTTCACCAAATTTTAACTACCTAATAATCCTAAAGCGAAAATCACATATTGCGTTCCTGTCATTTTTGTAAATTATTTGATAGTTAAAAAAATGGTTTTGTCTCCCAAAAATAGTAAATTTTCATAGTATAACCTTAATCCCACGTTTGGAGCGTATACTTCTGCTAGCTAAATAATAGTATTGCCATTTAAATGTCATGTTATACATTTGATGAGCATTTACTAAATTTGGTATAACCTTGGTTTTGGGACCATAGTGCTAGGGGCTCACAATTTAATTTGGCAAGCATTTAATTGGTCCCCGTTTGGTTTTCCTCTAGTCCAATGACCTTCTTCTCCCCCCAGAGTCTTGTTGAGTACAGTCTCAAAGACATTTCATACGAAGTGAAGACTCCCACTTGCCATGAGCTGAAGGTCTTGGCCTGCCCGGATGACCCCCTGGTCTTTCATTTTGAGGATGAACACGAGGCACAAAAGTGGTGGACCGTCATCAGCAATTCCCTCCGGGAGGTCCATAAAGGTCAGCCAGTACCCCAAAGGCATTTACAAGGCATATGGAGGGGGCCGTTTGTGACCGTGGGGACCAGGAGAGTGTTGGGTGCTTGTGCAAAAAAGGCACTCGTATGCAAAAAACAACAACGCAGCCCTCTTGATCTGCAGGGCAGCCA
The DNA here is from genome assembly GCA_029204185.1 of Lerista edwardsae. Lineage (NCBI taxonomy): Eukaryota > Metazoa > Chordata > Lepidosauria > Squamata > Scincidae > Lerista > Lerista edwardsae. The sequence goes on along the minus strand of JAJKFI010000036.1, from coordinate 653,251 downwards.
GTGTGGATCAGGCCTACAAGAGTCTTGGTTTACACAGGGGTAATATGGGTGGGAGAGTGAGAGGTATTGGAGAGCAGCCTCCTTTCATTCCCTGACCTGCTTTCACTCTTAATCCCCAATGGTTCTGGCAGGCAGTAAGGTGGGTGCAACCAAGGAGGCACAGTGATCCCAGTCTGCTGGTCCTTCTCATTGAGCATGGCCATTATTTAGGATCAGCGTTCAGAGCCCAGTAACTTCTCTAGAGTTATCTGATGCGGGGCTGCTAGGCATTAGGTGAGGTAAGCACTTCCAAAACTATAGTGTTTGGTATCACTCTGGGATTGGCTTTAGAAGCAGGCTACCTCAGAATGTCAGGTGCAAGGAAGTGGCAACAGGATGCAGCCAGCTTGTTGTGTGCTCCCTGAGGCATCTGGTGGGCCACTGTGAGATACCAGGAAGTTGGGCTTTTGGCCAGCAGGGCTTACCTTCATATGATATGGTACCCAAAAGAGAGTGTCCCCTTTACCCCCACAGGATCTCCCCTGCAGGAGCGTTAGTAGTTGGCATCTTTCATCCAGCTTGTTCTCCTGTTTGGCATGGGAGGCCTGCCCCTTTTTTGTGCCAGTTGAAAAGGGCCTCTGAACTGGTTGTGGGTTGTGTCTGCTTGTTGTTTGGTCAAGGAACAAGGCTCTTCTGCACCCCTTCCTGAAGCTCTTGTCTCTCCCACAGCACGGCTGCCTCTCTATCCCTTGGCTGCTATGAACTCTATGGCTGTGTCAGAACCGGAGGCCTCTCTGCCTTTAAAGCTGTCTCAGAAAGGTTGGTAGCTGATTGCAATAGGGAGGAAGTTGGCATTTGGCATTGCCTGAACTTAGGCTGCTAGACAAGAGATTTGAGGGAAATCACAATTTCCTAAAAAAGAAAATGCTACATGGGAAAGGAATTACCGGTAACCCAAATTCTGCTTCCCTGGGAACCAAATCCTGCCAGAATGGAGAAAAATTATAATCGTGCAGTTGCCGTATGATTTCAGTTTGCCAGATTTTTTCCATTGAGAGCCAGCAGGAGATCTGTGAATCTGCCTGCACCAGATCAGGCCACTGGTCCTGCTTGTCAAATGAGTCATTGGAGGAATGTGGGTGGGCTGCTTGGGAAATTGCTTGGAAAGGGGAGTGGGAGTATGGTTGGGGGGTGTCGGGTTATGTCCACATCAAGTCTTGATTTTGACTGTTCCTGTGATCTCTTGCAAGTTCCTAAGAAAGCAGGTTGCAGTTGCCCCCTCCATATACCATCCCCTTTGGAATGTGCAGCTGCAAAGTAGAGGGAAGTGCCCAGAATTCTCAGTTTTGCTCTGAGGTGTTGGGGGCTCAGGGTGGGATAAGAAGAGGAGATGGAGAGGCAGGCTGTGAAACTCTTAAGTGCCCTGAGTTTGGGAACTAGGCAGATAAATACTCCCAATTATCACTTGATTTTCCTTGAGTACAAGATTCTCGGGGAGAGAAACAACGGGTAAAATGAAGTACTGTAAAACCTGTTGGTGTAAACAGGCAGAGTTCTTCCTCTGCTAAAAGCAGCTCTCCAGCCCCCAAAGCACCTAGGAACTGGCGAGTCTTTATAGCTTGCTTGTAAGAGGTCTTGGGGCTGCAGCAAGTGGCAGCAGGAAACTCACTTCCAAGTTGGAGTCGTTCTGCAGAGGCCTTTGTTTGGCAGAGTCGCTCCTCCAGTCAGTGATGGGCACCTTCGAGCATCACAAATTGTTGTTGTGCTGGAAGGAGCAGGGAGGCTTGTGCTGCTGCATCCAAGCAAGCTGGTGCAACACCTGCCTGGTGCTCTTCCCTTTGCAGAAAGCCTGGCCCTCCGCCTCTCTGCAGCTATCGAGCATGGGGATGAAGAGGAGGCTATACGATGCGCCACGACTCTCGCTCAACAGCAGGCCGCTTTGCGCATCCTGCTGAAAGAGTCCTGCTACCCCATGAGTCAGATCAGGTGTGAGGGGAAGGAGGGAGGCAGGTGGCAGTGGCATTCTGGGGGGGGAAGACCTAAGTGTTTCGGGTGCCTAAACGCTCTGTTTAAAGTGGCCCCTCCCCTTCAAAGCCATTCATGGCTGCGAGAGCAAAGTGGAGGAGAGACCTCCCAAAAAACGTAGCACTCCCCCCCCCGGAACACCACTGGCAGGTGGTGCCTTTTGGTGGCCACTGGGCAGGCCTGGCTGATGAGTTTGGGGTGCAGCCAGTTCATGGGGTGGCTCCTCCTCTTCCCACCCCACCCCCAGCACACAGCTGACTGTGGCATAGCTGTTTAACTGGCTACTTTCCTGCTTTCCAGCGTGAAGGTTGGAGTGGAAGATGCCACGTGCTCGGCCACCATCACCATCCAAGTCCACCCCTACACCACAGTTGCAACACTCAAGCAGCAGGTAATTGGGGCACATGTTTACCCCGTGAAGGGGAGGGGGGAGCGGTTGCTGGTCTGTGCCAGAGAAGCTTCTAGGAAGGGTGGCCCAGGTCCCTGGAAGCTGCCTGGCTCTTGACCTGCTGGGCCAGGAGCATTTCTGACCTTAGGTGCCCCTGGCTTGTGTGTCGGGCAGGGACGCTAATTCTGGGGGAGTCACTTGGACGCCAGGGAAAAATCTTCTTTTCAGCAGCCACTCCTGCGAGGGAAGGTGGCCACTCTCCGTTCAGGAGGGCAGGCTCAGATTCTCGGCCAATCAGCAAGCAGGCATCACGTTGACTCCTGAGTCTAGGTAGTGCAGACTCCCTGCGAAACACCTGGGAGGTGAGCAGAGCTGGCAGGTTCAAGAGGTCTCTCCTCTCCTGAAGGAATGTGGAGTGTTCAATAGGTGTAGCAAATTGTGTTGAGCAGACATAGAAGGTGGGAGCAAGAGGTTCAGTCTTAGATGGGTGGGTATGGGAAAGGGAGGCGTGGGAGAAAAGGGGAACCCAAAAGCTGTGGGCAGAGGGGCAGGGGGGGGAATTGTCAGTCTGTGCCTGCCAAGGCAAGACGGTCCCAGTGGACGGTGATTCATTTTCCTGGGGGAGGGACACCTAGGAGTGGAGCAAGCTCCCGAGCTGTGGGTTCCCGTGGAATTGGGGTATGGTTGCTTGGTGGTCAGGGTGCCCCTGGGCTAGCCAGGAAGGGAAGCGGGTACCCAGGAGTGTTGGGTGGTAAAAAGAGACGGTCTACACCTGAAAGAGAATGGACAGAGACCCCACGCTGAGTTCTCATCCTGGGGCATTTAGAATGAGAGGTGGGGAAAGTTTCTGACAAAGGAGTTCCTGGTTGATGAAAAGCAACATAACGCTTATATATAAAAATAAATGAAAGGTATCCGGGGAATCCAAGAAACAACAGTTCAGTTAGCTATAGTTAAATCTTTATGACTTTCCTAGTAAATGCATGTTTCTAGTAAACAGGTGGAAAGCGTAATTAAAGGTAAATGTATACAGAAGAACAAACCTTAAAGGTTAAAGAAGAATTGGCAGTGTTTTGCAAATAAAAGGTGATCCGGGTAGATAATCCCTTATCCAGACATCTTTGTCTTTTTAAAAACCTTCTGTAGAAAGAAGGTCTTGTGCTCCTTTCCATGTACAGGCTGTAAGGTCTAATTTCCCATCTATACAATTATTCCAAAATCCAGAAACATCTGGGCACCTTCCCATCCCAAGCAGTCCAGATAAGGGATAATCAGCCTGTACTTACATACTGTTTCTGAACAACCACAAAAAATTGCAAAACAGTTTGCATAGAAAATGTAAATGGTCGGGTGAGCCCTTTCAGGAAAAGAAAGCAGACAGACACTTGAAGAGGGTCATCCCATGGAGCGAAGAGGGAGAGTTGTCCCTTCCCTCTAAACATGAGACCCAGCACTTGAAAAGGTGCTTCTTTGCCTGGTTCGCAGGGGGTTGGAGGTGAATGTCCTTTATTCGGAAAAAATGTCCTCTATTAAGTCAGCGCAAGCCCAGGTAAATGAAAGCAAGTCTTCTCTTGCTGTTTTGTCCGCTACCTGTAGCCGCCCACATAGCCCACTGAACAATTCCTCACTTGCTCCTGGGCTTTATAGCCATGGTCAGGTGTTTCTCCTTCTCCCTCATTCTCTAATTAACTACGGTTCAATCAAACAGCTCCACTTTCAGTCTCCATCTTCAATCCCAGCAGCTCTCCTGCTGTCACGATTGCTGCTGTGGTGGCTGGACATGGCGGGCCTTGAAGGAGGGGGGCCTGCCCCGGCCGGGCCTGAGCTGGTCTGCTTTCCCTCCCTCCCCCAAGGTCTTCCAGGATTACGGGTTCCATCCCAGTGTCCAGCGCTGGATCATTGGCCAGTGCCTCTGTGTCGACGACCGGACCGTTGGCTCGTACGGCATCCGGAAAGACGGAGACGTGGCCTTTCTCTACTTGCTCTCCGCGAGGGGCGCCAATCTCTCGGAGCAGCGCTACAAGGAGGACCGGGAGTGGATGGTGCTGCAGCCGGCCCCCTCGCCACGCTCGGACAGCGTCAGCACCGGGCGCAAGCCCAGCACCCTGCCTCATCTGCTGCCGAAGAAAGGTGGGCAGCGGGAGCCCCTCCGGGGGCTGGGAGGGGCCCTGCTGGCCGGTGCCTCCCTCCAACGTCTCTTCCGCCAGCAGGTGTGAAAGACGCCAGTAGACAGACAGGTGGTGGGGAGCTCGCCTGCCAGCTGGCCGCCCTGCAGCTCGGCAGCCTCCTGCCCGGCCAGCCTGCCCGGGCCCCTCCAGCCAGCGCTGCCGCCCCTCTCTCCCCTGTGCAGGTAGGTGCTCGCTTGCTCCCTCTGTGTCGCTGCGCCCTGGCACGCCTCCCCGGGACGGCCTTTTTCCAGGTTCCTCCTCATCGGCTGCCCAAATGCAGCTGTGCTTGTAGATGAAAGTGGCTTCCAAACATTTTTTTTATGTCGTAAAGGTCCATTAGATAAGCTGGACTGTTAAAACGACTGAACACGGAGACCGTGCATTGCAGGCCAGCCACCCACCAAAACACCTGCAGGATTAAAAAAATAAAGCCCAGCCTGGTGATGGGCAGCCACCGTGGGGTGGGGTGGGGATCTGGCAGCCCTGATAAAAAGCCCTGTTGCGTGTGTGTGCGTCCCCCCTTCAGAAAGAATGGAGCCTGGTGCAGGGCCCTTGATGCTGGGGGGAGCGCAGGCTGGTTCACATGGAAGAGGAGGTCCTGCCTGAGTCGTGGGCCCCAGGCCAAGCGGGGGATGAAAAGCAGCCCCTTGAACTGATCCCAGGGGTGCCCTGGTGGAGACAGTAGGGGAGGGCAGTTGTGTGCTGGCCCGCTTGGCGCTAGCTGGGACTTCCTGGCATGCTCCACAGGCAGCCTCAGGCAGAATGAGTTGCTGTGATGCAAGATGTGGCTGAGGGATGTGGAGCCCTGAGCAGCCTTGGAAGGGGGCTGGGGTGCCTCCTGGGCGGGCTGCGTCTCAGGCAAGTGTAAGCGGAGAGGGAGGGGGATGGGGGGGCAGCCCAGGCCCCTCGAGAGACCCGCAGGCAGGCAAGAGACGTGGCTTCCTCCCTCCTCCTCCTCCGCTGCAGACGGGCTGGCCCTGCCCCACCTGCACGTTCATCAACAAGCCCACCCGGCCTGGGTGCGAGATGTGCAGCACGGACCGGCCTGCGCACTATGTGGTTCCTGGCGGCTACAGGCCGGACGAGACGGAGCTGTTGCGCATGCAGCAGGAGAAGGAGGGGATCCTGCAGTACCAGCAGGTAAGTGGTGGGCACCCTCCTGGCCCTGTCTGAGAAGCCCGAGCGTGAGCCCCGCCCCTTTGCCGCAGCGCTGAGTGTGTGATGACCAGAGTCGGGCTGTATCGCTGATGCCGCCGCCCCGCCCCCCCCCCCCCGCTGCACAGCTCACCTGCTCCTGGTCTGCATCCGGAGGGTTGGCGTTGACCGTCCTTGTGTAGAAGAGGGCAGCTGGGGGTGAGCGGACGCTGGGGGCGCAGGGAGCCTGGGTCTGGCTGTGGGCGGAGTCAGCGCTGGCCGTCTTGGCCCCTGTACTGGCTCGGCACATTACGGCCTGTCCAGGAGCTGTTTGGGGGCGAGTGTCGGTGGAGAGGCAGGCTGGGAATGAGTGGCTGGGTGTGGTGGTGCCATCCTGTGCCCCCTCCCTTTCTGCTGGGCCAGCCCTGTGCTCTTTGCCCCACCAGGCCCAGTTCAGGCCTGAGGGGGGAGGCCAGTGGGGGGGGGGCTGTGCAAGCTGCACCCCTGTGCCTGGCCTCCCAGTCACCAGCCCTCAGGGTGTGGCGATGCCCCTGGGCTTCCTGATAGGTTGCTTTTTTATCTTGGAGCTTCCTGGCAGTGGATGGATGCATGGATGGGGTTGTCCTGGTGGCAGGAAGGCTGTGGTTGCGCTGGCCTGGTCTGACCCCAGGGCCGGGGGGGGGCAGTGGCAGGAGCCAGGCCCAGGTGGACGCAAGGCGCAGGGAGCTCCAGACAGCTGCTGGCCCTCAGCCCTGGCACCCCGTGACACTCTTCTCTTCTTTCTTTTTTCTCTCGTGGCAGGAGAAGGGAAGGAGAGAAGACGGTCCAGCCGTGCCCCGAACTCCCAGCCTTGGGACCCTGGATGACTTCATCCACCTCTCCATGGAGTTCTCCTAGCTGGAGCTCAGAGCCCCCAGCCCCGGCCAGCGCTCCTCTCGGGGTGGTTGCTGTTGGCAGCAGAGCTCCCTTGAGAAGCGGGTGGGCCTGCAGCTGCTGAAGCCAGGCAGGGAGCCTGAAACCAGCCACCCTGGGAAGCTCACGTGGTCCTGTGTGCACGGCTGAGCATGAGCAGTGGAGCGCTGCTGTGCCCTGCTGGGGAGGGGGCAGCGCAGTGCTGCGGGCTGCTGTTGAGGAAGGGGCTGTGGCATCCCCCCCCGTCTGCTCCATGAGCAGCGTCTGTGGCAGTGGTGACCTCACAGCAGCAGCGCAGGGGGCTGCCCCTCCCTCCCAGGCTCCCGCGGAGCCCTGGGCATGCGCCTCTGCTGCGCTGGCCCCCTGTGGCCGCTCTCTCTCGCAGGTCCTTGGACTTGCCTGCAGTGCCTTTCCCAGCGCGCAGCTGGCCTCAGTCCAGGCCTTGGCAAGTGGGCCTGGCTGGGGTGCTGCAGCAGGACGTCTGGGGTGCTCAGCAGGGAGCTCTGGCACTGGCCCCGTCCTCCTCTCTGCGCCTTGCTGTGTGCACTTCCGGGGTTGCCAGGCATTTGGGGCAGGAGTGGCCCAAGAGCCCGCAGGGCGTCTGGCTGCTCATCCGGTCTGCCCTGGGCCAGGCAGGGCCTTTTGCCGAGAGGGGCTGACTCTGCCTCCCCCCACATTCCATGCGGGGGGGGCGCCGTGGGCAGCGTGTGTGCCAGCCTACGCCCTCTCTGCACTGGGGATCACTGTAATTGTCCTGCTACGGACGTTTCTGGCGTCGGGACTGGGGGGGGGTCTGTGTGCAGTTGGCAGGCGGGAGCAAGTGCCTTGTCTTATTAAACCTTTGCTCTGGGCCAGAGAGCGCGCCCTGGCGTCACTGTGTAGCGGCATCCTGTGTGTGTGGGGGGGGGGGGGTTGCGTCGCTCTCCCTCCTTCCCCCGGTGTGGTGACGATTCCCCGCTTGCCCAGAGGGGCCCCTCGCCTGTTGGGGGGCTGCTGCGAGGGGCCAGCCTGTGAGGAGGGAGCAGCCCCAGCCCGACCTCCTGCCTCACCTGGGCTGCTGCAGTTTCGGCACCTCTGCCGGGGCTCGTGGGGCAGCGGCTGGTGTGCCGGCCTTGCTGCTGCCTTGCTGTGGAGCCCGCCGGCTGCTGTGCACGAGGCGGGGGCGATGCGCCTGCGGGTGCCCCGGCTGCCTTCCCCTGCGGACATCCCTGCCCCAGCTGCCTCGCTGGCCGCCTGCGTGCAGTGATGGGCAGGCTCTGGCTCCACACGCTGGTCCTCCTGCCCTTGAGGCACCATTCCTGCCCCCTCCTCCTAAGCCGGTGTTCGTGGAAGACTGGAACACAGGAGAGCGTCTGGACACGCGCAGGGGAGGCCACGGGGAAGGTGCGCCACCAGCTCAGGCATGGCGGGAGGGAACGTCTGGCTGAGCCTCCTGGGGGCCAGGTGCCTGCTGCGTCCAGGTCGTGGCCTCAGTCTGGAGAGAACTGTCTGGCCCCGGGATCCCTGCCAGCGCTACCACGAGCTTGGAGCTCCGGGGTGTCGCAGCCAGAGGGGGCCAGGGTTGCCTGCCAGCGTCCACTCAAGACCCGTTCGCCCTGCATGTGCACCTTTGTCCCCTTCGCCCTCTGTGGGAGTTGCTCTCCCCATTATGGCCTCTTTGGCCCTTCTCAGGGGTCGAGGGGAGGGGGCTGCAGCCGTGGGGCAGAGCCGCCTGTCTGTAGTGGGTCCCAGGTGCTTGAAGTAGGGCAGGGGCCTGTCTGGCCATCCTCACGTGCAGGGGCTTCCCCTGCTTGGAGTAGGACAACGTTCTGTGGTGTTTAGTGCAAGGCATTCTGGTTGCCACAGCACGGGACACTGTTGTGGCAGTTCGATACCACCTTAGTAGGACTATTATTTGAAAAGTTCATACCTTGCCTTTCCGATGCCAAAGCAAATGCCCAAAGTGGCTTACAAAATTCCACAATAAATGTACAATGTGCACCAAGTAAAATCATTAAAACACAGACATGTGCACCACTTGCACACACGCAGACAGACAACAGAGTGGGGGTGTAACTAATTGGTCCAGAAAGAAGTAACCAAGCCCTGCCCACTATTCCAGAGTGCAAACATCAGCTCATTGCCCAAATGCCAGACGAACTAATGGTTTGAGCTCTTGCCAAAAAGTCATGAGGGAGGGGGCAGTTCTTAATTTCCCCAGAAGGAAATTCCACGGTTCTGCCCTCCGGAGAAGGCTTGCCCTTGTGCTGCCACCTGTCTAACTTGGGGCAGAGGAAGTACTTGAAGTACAACCCTCAGGTGACCTAAGAGGGCAGGCCAGAAAGTATGGCAGAAGGTAACTCGGAGAACATATCTGAAGGTTATGAGAAGGTTATCCTCGGATAACTGGGACCCAAACCTTGAAGGGCTTTCAAGGTCAAAACCAGTACCTTTCATTGGAACCAGAAACAAATAGGCACCCAGTCCAGTCACTGGAGCAGCAGTCCACCTGTTCCCAGTAACCACCCAGGCTGCTGCAGGCTGCAGCAATTGCAGCTTCCGAACCTCTTCAAGGGCAGCACGGCATAGAACGTATCACAGTAGTCCAGAGTCAGAATCACTAAGGCTGGGACCGCCAGGGCCGATTGACTCGAGTACAGCCGCAACTGGTGCCCCAGTCAGACCTGGGCAACTGCACCCCTGCCACCTGGCTCTCCAGGGGAGCGCAATGTGCACCTGGCCCTGCACGGGGAGTGCGACTCCATTCAGAGTGGGCAGGTGACTCAGCACCTGCACTGAGGATTTCCTGGCCAGGAGGACCTCTGCATTTTTGGATTCAAACTTGATCTATTGGATCTCATCCAGACCTCAAACTGCCTCTTGACAGAACTCCAGGACTTCCACAGCTTTCCTGGAATGAGATGGCAAGCAGAGAGAGAGAGAGAGAGAGCTGGGTGGCATCAGCATATTGCTGAAAGTCCACTCTGAACCTCCAGGGGGTCCCCCCCAGCCGTTTAATGTAGGTGTTGAAAAGCAGAGGGGGCAGGACAGAAGCCTGCAGCACCCCACACGGTAAGGGGCAGGGCACTGAGCAGGCATCCCCCAGCTGTCCCCCTCTGGAGCCGAACCACAGCACAGCCATGCCCCTCAGCCCCACCCTGACCAGTCGACCCAGAAGGATGCCGTGGGCAATGCTATCGGAGGCTGCTGAGAAGTCCAGCAGGGACCCCCTCCCCCATCTAGGCCTGGGCGAGGATCCTCCAGCAGGGCAACCGAGGCTGTCTCTGTCCCAGAGCCCAGTCTGACGCTGGACCGAAATCCCAGATCTGGACAGTGCTAGCGCGTCTTGTCTAACAGCAGTGACCCGTGCAAGGGGGGCCCTGTCTACTCCCGAGCCCGTATCCCAGAGAGGCCAGTGGGGGGGGGTAGGAACATAAGAGCCCCGCTGGATCAGGCCAAAGGCCCATCCGGTCCAGCTTCCTGTATCACACAGCGGCCCACCAGGTGCCCCAGGGAGCGCACGAGATGCCTGCGTCCTGTGGCCACTCCCTGGCACCCGACACTCCGAAGTAGCCTGCTATTAACGTAAGGAGGTTGTCCAACCCATCATGGCCTAGCAGGAGGGACGGGGCACCTGGGGCTCCACACGGACTGCACCTGTGTCCACACAGGCCTTTAAAGGCCTCGCTTGGACAGGCCTGCCTGCAGCTCTCCTCAGGCCCAGGGGCTCACAGCTTCACACCCACCCCCCGCATGCGATCTGCATTCCGTCACAGGAAGGGGGCAGGGCTCGGCTTCCTTCCGTCACTGGTGGGCGCTGCTGGGCTGCTGCCACCTGCGCGAGGCCTGTGGTGGGCGCAGTGGCTTTTCTGGCATCACCTGGAGGGGGGTTGGGTGCACATCAACTCCTCCTCATCCCCCCCCCAGCTTCCTCTTTCGATGCCCCCACCAGTGGATTGGGGCTGGCATCTGTGGCGTGTCTGCCAGCAAGCTGCCTGGGGCGGGCATTGCAGCAGCGTACAAGGGTAGGGTGGGGTTGCTGAAAGCACTGCGGAAATGCCAGGTGGTGTCTCTCCCCCCCCCCATGTTTGCACGGGGGCTCCGATTGAGCCGCTTCCCAGGGCCCCGTTTCCACCACACTGCCCCCCCTCTTGCTGTCCTGATGGGGAGAGAGGAAGGGGCACTCGGAGGAGTCAGAACCTCCCAGGCACAGCAGGCGGCAGGGCTGTGGTCAGGGGCTGGGTGTGAGCGTGGGCCCCCCCCCTCGTGACCACAGGGGAGCGGCTGGGGGGAAGGCAGGGGCCCTGTTCTGCTGCTTCCCTGTCACGGCGCCCCCTGCGGGGCTGCAGGCCGAGGACCCCGGGCACGGCAATGCCAGCCTGCCTGCCTGCCTGCCAGGCAACCCCTCCTTTGCCTCTTCCCCCCCCCCGGCGCTGGAGCAGGAGCGACTGCAGAACTTCCAGCAGCTGCGCCAGCTGGACGAGGCGGCCCTGGTGCCCAACCGGGAGGCCATGGAGTGCCGCATCTGCTACCTGGACGTGGGGCCGGGCGAGGGGGTGCTGCTGCGCGAGTGTCTGCACAGCTTCTGCAGGTGAGCAGCCCCCCCCGCGCCCTGGAGGGGAGGGCACTGCACCCCAGGCTGTGGCCGGACTCCCCCTCCTCCCTCCCTCCCCCCAGGGCCTGCCTGCGCCAGGTGGTCAGCTGCAACGAGGAGCCCCAGGTGGCCTGTCCCTTCCGCGACGACTCCTACGCCTGCAGCAGCCACCTCCAGGACAGGGAGATCCGGGCGGTGAGTCTGGGCGCCCCCCATCCCGGACCAGACACCCCCCCTCCCGCGCCCTGCACTGGCCCTCGGGGGCCTGCCTGCCGGCAGCCACGCCCGTGAGGAGGCCCAGGGCTCGCCCGTCGGAGGGTGGCTGCAGACGTGGCCCTGGTGCCAGCCGGCTCGGCTGAGGGGTGGGTGGCTCCCTGGAGGCCCCAGGCCGGCCCGTGCCCCGCCCCCCCCTCCCCGCTGGGCTCTGAGCCTGCTCCGCCCGCAGCTCGTGTCCCGGGACGAGTACGAGCACTTCCTGGAGCGGCGGCTGGCCGTGGCCGAGAGCCGGGCCCAGAACAGCTACCACTGCCAGACGGCCGACTGCCTGGGCTGGTGCGTCTACGAGGACGACGTCAACGAGTTCCGCTGCCCCGTCTGCTGGGCGCTCAACTGCCTCGTCTGCAAGGTGAGCCGCTGGCAGGGCGCCCTCCGCTGCCCGTCCTGACCTGCGGGCCCCGGGCAGAAACAGGCCGACAGGCCGGCCCCGGGGCCCCGCTGCAAAGGGGGCCCTGCCTAGCGGGGGAGGCCAGCCCTGCCGCTGCAGCCCCAGAAGCGGCCCCCGTTCGGCCTCCCGAGCTCTCGGCTCCCAGCCGGTGTCCTTGCCCCGTCTCTGGCTGGACGGCCGTTCCTTGGAGCAGGGCCGGCTGCTTAACCTTCCTGCCAGGGTCAGCCGTGGCCCAGCCTCACGGACTGCTCGGGAGTCCCCAGCAGCAGCAGCAGCAGCAGCAGCAGCGCGCAGAACCCCTCTTTCTGGAGGGTGAGAGCGGAGGAGGCCGGCTGGAGAACCCCCCTCCCCGGCTACCTTGGGGTAATGGGCTGCAGGGTCTCAGGGCTCCCCACACAGCACGGAGGAGGATGCCTCGGACCGGGGGGGGGCAGCCTCTCCTGGTGCTGTGCTGCTTGTCTTTTCGCAGGGGAGTGTCCCCAAACCACACCCCACTCTCGCGGGCTGCAGTCCAGCTTTGTGCTGGATGGGGGTCTGGGCGGAGGGGGGCAGGCAATGCCAGTGGTGCCAGTGTGAAGCGGGTGGCGCCTCTGCTGGGAGACTTAGCCCCCCCCCCTCACCTGCAGGCCATTCACGAGGGCATGAACTGCAAGCAGTACCAGGACAAGCTGCAGTTCCAGGCCCACAACGATGCTGCCGCCCGGGAGACTAGCAACATGCTCAAGGTGAGCGGGGTGGGCAAGTGGTGCAGCCGGGCAGCCAGCCGTGACGTGGGCCGGCTCTTGCGCAGTGCGCTGCGGGGGCTCCCCTCCCTGCCCCTCCAGGCCTTGCAGGGCTCCTGTTCCAAGCCACTGTCTGCAGGCTGAGCAGTGCTGGGCCTGCGCCTCTCTGGGGGCCGAGGGAAGCAGGCACCCGACCCCCCCTGTCTTGCCCGCCAGACGCTGGTGCAGCTGGGAGAGGCCATGCACTGCCCCGTGTGCCGCATCGTCGTGCAGAAGAAGGGAGGCTGCGACTGGCTCCGCTGCCCTGTCTGCCAGACGGAGATCTGCTGGGTGACCAAAGGGCCACGCTGGGGGCCGGGGGTGAGTGCCGGCCGGGCCGTCGGGGGAGCTGGTTGGGGGGGCAGGAATGTTCCGCATGGCTGCCTGCAGCAGCAGCAGCCGCCACCCCCACTGCCTTCGCCACCTCCCAGCCCCGCACCCGGGAGGCCCCGTCCACGCTCGCCCCCCCCCCGCCATTTCCGTGTCTCATTTCTAGCAGGCAGGCAGGCAGTTCCTCCCCACCCCCACCCCACCCTCTTGCACTTCTGCCCCTTACTGGTGCCCCACCCCACTCCGAGGCCCCACTCCACGCTTGTGGGCCCAGGGGACAAATGCGGCCTCTTCCTCAGGAGAAGAGAGCTGCCCAGGCAGCGGCCAGCCCTGGCAGGAGAGCTGCTGCTGGCCAGACAAGGGCCCGCGGTGGCTCCCCCCTGCCGCCTCTTCTGCTCCGCTGCCAGCCCCACCCGAGCTCAGCATTTCCATTGAACTCTCCACCCTGCCCCAAGACCTCTTCTGGTTTGTCACTGACAGCTCAGACCCCTTCAACGTATGTGAAGTGCGGGGGGGGGGGGTTGCTCCACTTGACATCACGTTTGCCCTTCGGCTGCCTGGGGCTGCTGGCTGGAGAGAGCCTCTTGGAGGCCTTCCCTGTCTGCTGTGGTTTTACCACCCTGAACAGTTTTGTGCCATCTGCAGAGCGGGACCCCTTCGCTGCTTCCCCTCACACTGCAGTATCTCTCCCCCCCCCCAATACTGACTCTTGAGAAACCCCACTGGGTGACAATGGCCCGTTTTCTGCTTCCTGTTTGTCTGGACTGGTCACTGGTTATTCGTTATAAAGACCTGTCCTCTTATTCCATGACTGCAAAGGGATAAGGGACGTTGGCAAAAGCTTTTTGCAAGTCTGGGTATACCATGCCAGCAAGGTGGTCCCCCCTGTTCACCTGGCTGTTGATGCCCTGGGAAGAATTATAGATTTTACTTACCTGCAATAGTTCTGAGGCAGCAACAAAAAAAAGAGGCATTTTAACTTCTCCAAACAGCGTGAATAGAAGGCACTGGTGGGTCCTGTAGTCTCTCTACTGTATTTCTGACAAAACCTACAGTCACCACAAGCGCCTTCACCCCTCTTCCTTCCTGTCGCTGCCCCAGAACAAGGTGAAGGGGCTTGTTTTTTTGCTTGCTTTCGGTTGCTGCCTCAAATTACCTGTAAGTAGTTCTTAGAATTTCATGCACACCTAAGCTTTATCCTCCACTTATCCATGGATCGTAGCAAATTCTATTATTTCTGGCTTAAAACCTGCGCTTGGCTTATACAAGATTAGGCTTATACTTTCTATAAGGCACTTACCTGAATTTCACTGGAGAATCAGCACGGCTTCTGCAAGTCTTGTTGCTCTATACGCTAAATAAGTTTCTCTTCACTTCCGCTTTCCCCCACATCACCCAGAGACCGTGTGAAGCTGACTGGCCTGTAACTTCCCGGGTCCTCTTTTCCATGTGGCTCCCCTCCATCTGTGGCTTTTTAAAGGGAAACTGCGAAGCAGCAGCCTTGGCCAGAGCAGACCCCGCCTGGCTGCTGTGGGCTCCTCCCTCAGGGAGCAGCAGTGGCTTAGCGAGGGCACTTTGCACCTGGGGCTACTTATTTTACACACGCACCCACAGCAAAAAAATTTTTGTTTTTTGGCCAAAAAATGTTTTTTTTTGGGGGGGGGGGTTCTCTTGGATCCGCAGCTGCTCCTGGATTGCCAGGTGGTGGCGGTGGCCAGGGGAGCCTTTGCTCAGCTTCGGCTGATTCGCCAGCTGCGGCCGTACCTGAGCTGCGCGGACCTGGCCGCAGTGACCCATGCCCTAGTGACATCCAGGTTAGACTATTGCAATGCGCTCTACGTGGGGCTGCCTTTGAAGACGGTCCGGAAGTTACAACTAGTACAGAACGCGGCTGCTCGGGTGGTTGCTGGGGCACGTCGGTTTGACTCTGTTGAGCCACTGCTTCAGCGACTGCATTGGCTGATTCAAAGTGCTGGTTTTGACCTTTAAAGCCCTTTACGGCTCGGGTCCGGGGTATTTGAGGGACTGCCTCCTTCCATACAATCCTGCCCGTACTCTTAGGTCATCTGGGGGGCCCCTTTTGACTGTGCTGCCACCAGGAGAGGTGAGAGGGGCGGCGGCCAGGAAGAGGGCCTTCTCGGTGGCGGTCCCCTGACTTTGGAATACTCTCCCCTTAGAAATGAGAACTGCTCCCTCTTTGGTAATATTTCTACGGGGGCTGAAGTCCTTTTTATTTCAGCAGGCTTTTAATTGTTGACAGGCTGGCTGGTTGGCTTTTTAGACTCTTTATATTTTAGGATCCCCGGGGCTTGTTTTAAATTTTAATTATTTTAATGTTGTTTTTAATTATTGTTTTTTAATTGTAAATTGTGATTTGATTCTACTTTATTGTTGTAAGCCTCCTTGGGTGCCTTGGGGCAGAAAGGCGGGATATAAATTAAATAAATTAATAATAATAATAATAATAATAATAATAATAATAATAATAATAATAATAATAATAACAACAACTTTCGCTAGCATTAAGGTATTACAGTCCAGGTTTTTCCATTGAGTTCCTGGGGGAATTCTACATCCAACTGTGTACAGTATGATGGTATTATTCCTTAAAATTGCGATTTGTTCAAAAGAAGTTTTATTTTCCGTTTTTAGTTTTTTAGCCATAGCTTTTGACAGAATAGATATTACACTCCAGTTTTTTCATTGAATTCCGGGTGGAATTCTGCATTCAACAGTACACAGCATGACCATAGGTAAAGGTAAAGGTTTCCCCACGACCGAATGGTCTAGTCGTGACCGACTGTAGGGGGCGGTGCTCATCTCCGTTTCAAAACCTGTAGAGCCGGTGTTTTGTCCAAGGACAGGCTTCCGTGGTCATGTGGCCGGCATGACTCTACGCAGTAGCGCACGGAACGCCGTTCCCTTCCCACCGAAGTGGTCCCTATTTATCTACTTGCATTTAGGTGCTTTCGAACTGCAAGGTTGGCAGGAGCTGGGACAAGCAACGGGAGCTCACTCCGTCGCGTGGTCTCAAACTCCCAACCTTCTGGTCGGAAAGCCCAGCAGCAGCGGCGGTTTAACCCACTGCGCCACCACGTCCCATTACACAGCATGACCATATCGTGCCATAAACTCACAATTTTTGGAGTTTGGGGTTCACTGCTGACACCACCACCCCCGATGATGGCATCTGGGGCGCTGTGCCCCCTCCCCATAGGTAGCTACGCCACTGGGGAGCAGCAGTTTGGCCCAAATGAAGAGCCTCCAGGCCAGTGAGCATGCTGCTGCGCCAGTCCCCGCCCTGCCAGGTCAGAGGCCATGGCCGGTGGCTCAGCAGGTTCAGTGGTCTTTTGCCAGCAGTCCTGGAGAAGCGCCTGAGGCGCAATGCCACAGAGGGGGACTGAGCCGGGCCACGCACAGCCGCTCCTGCCGCGCGGGGAGAGATGCGGGAAGCCTGCCTTGAGCCTCCTCCCCTCACAGGTCTCATCCTTTCCTGCAGGGGCCTGGCGACGTCACTGGAGGCTGCCGCTGCAACGTGGACGGGCAGAGGTGCCACCCAAACTGCCAGAACTGCCACTGAGCGCCTGCTGAGAGGACTGGACGCTGCCAGGCCAGGGGCTCGGCCCACCAGCAGCCCTGGCCTGCTTGCCACTCGCTTGCCAGGGCAGGAGGGTGGACTCTCGGGGTGGGGAGGGGCCCTTGCATGACAGCCTGCCCCTCCCCCGGCAGTCCTTCCCCACTCCGGCCCCTGCTCCTGGCAACCTGCCTCTGCCTCGGAGGGGGGCAGTGCTGACACTCGGGGGCCTGAGGGAAGCAGCCGTCCTCGGTTCCACCTGCAGGGGACAAGGCGGCAAGAGAACAGACGGGCTCCCCCTGGTCTCCCTCCTCCCCCAACCTGTTCTGCACTACTGCTCACATGCGTTGGTCTGTGGGCCAAAGAGCCTCCGGTCCCCAGATCTGTTCCCCAATTGGTCCCGGCTTTAACTGACAGCCCTGGGGAGGCTTCCAGGGAGCAAGGGCAGTGGCAGCCGCCGCCAAGGGAAGAGCTGTACGTTGCTGCTCAGAAGGGGGCAGACACCCTCCAATAAACCGTTTATGCCGTGCACAGGTGCCGGAGCTTGCATCAGGGCAGCAGCGTGTCGCCTGGCGCCCAGGCCCGGAGCGCACCTCCCACAGAGACGCCAGCCGCCTGCTTCGGGTTGATGAAACACGTTTATTCGGTGCTGGCCACGCCCACCTCCCAGGGTCCACTTCCCAAGGCCAGGCCTGGCGGGTGGCTGAACGAAGAGGCGTTAAATAAGGGCAGGTGCGCGGGCGAGGAGGGCCGGAGCCTGCCCGTGCACAGCAGCAGAGAGAGACACCCAGTCCGCCTGCGAGGGTCACTTGGGGGGCCGGTACGCCATCTTCCTGCTCTTCAGGACCGACCACTTGTGCCGTTTCAAGTAGTAGATGAGGGGAACCAGGAGGCCCCCGATCAGCAGCACCTGGAAAGAGAGCAGGATCAGCCCCTCTCCCCGGGGCAGGGGGGGGCACCCACAGCCACGGGGGCCCAGGAGGGAAGGAGGGCCTGGCCACTGGGCAGACTAGGCAGCACCACCCGGACACCTAAGGGGCACCGGGACCCAGCCTTTGGCTCTGCAGCTGGACAGCCAGCAGCCCGGCCTGGTGGGTGGGAGGGGCAGGCAGGGAGGCACAGGTGTCACACTGGGGTTCCCTTGGCACAGTCCCGATCTCAGGGCCTCAGGGATCCCCGCCCCATGCAACAAGCCACGAGTCCTCCAAGAGGCAGCCACCAACCTTCAGGCCCATCCGTTTGCGGTGATCGTGCTCCGGCTCTGCCGCCCATCGCAAGAAGGTGCAAACGTCCTTGGCAATCTGCGACATGGTAGCGGGAGTGCCTACGTAAAGGACAGCACACTGCACGTGTCATAAGGAGAGCCCACTGGATCAGGCCAAGGACCCACCTTGTCCAGCTTCCGGCATCTCACAGTGGCCCACCAGGTGCCTCAGGGAGCACACGAGACAACAGGATGCTTGCATCTCATTGCCATACCCCTTCTTCTGGCATTCTGAGGTAGCCTGCTTCTAAAATAAGGAGGTGGCACCGCCCAGCATGGCCTGTAGCCCATGATGGGACTTTTCCTCTAGAAATCGGTCCAGCCCCCTTTTAAAGACATCCAGGCCAGACACCATCACCACCTCCTGTGACAATGAGTTCCATAGATTAATTATAAGTTTTCCAACACTTGAGCTGTCCCCAGGGTCTGGTGCTGTGACAGATGGAAAAGAACATAGCTCTATTTTTATTATTATCCACTTTATCCACCCCATGCATTAATTTGATATGTCTCAATCACGTCCCTCCCCCCAGCACCTTTTTTCAATAGACTAAGCATGCCAAACGTTGCAGCCGTTCCTCATAAGGGGGGTGCCCCAGCCCAGTCATCATTTTGGTCACTCTCTTCTGCACCTGGTTCCACTACGTTCTGTTTGAAAGGCAGCGACCAGAACTGTACACGATACTCCACTGATTTGTACGATGGCACAATCATGTTGGCCATTTTAGCCTCAGTCCCCTTTTTATTGATCCCGAGCATGGAATTGGCCTTTTTCATGGCAGCTGAACCCTGCACTCCATCAGTTGTCCACCAGCACCCCAAGATCTGACCCACCACAGACAGCTCATTAGCCTGATGAACCCACCAGTGCAGACCCTCTGGCCCACTTACCATCCTCAAACTCGAGGATCTCGTTGTAGATTGGGGGTGCCATGCCAATAGCCTCCCCAGGGAAGAAGGGGTTGTAGTACAGCCCCTCTCGCATCGTCACACCCCCCGGCGGGTCACAGTAGCCGGTCAGGAGGGAGAACACGTAGTCCTCACCGCCGTGCCTGAAACAGAAGGGGGAGCGGCGCGTCACGCTCTTGGCGGGCCCTGGCTCGGCTTCAGAGGCACCCGCCGGCTCCTGCACCAGCGATCAGCCTTGCTGAAAGGCCACCGTTCCAGCCCCATTACCTGGCGTTGACGATGTAGCTGAGGTCAGGGGGCAGCGCCCCATTATTCGCCGCCCTTGCTGCTTCGGGATTGGGATAAGGCTTGGGGAAGTAGTCCGAGAGTTTGCCAGGCCGCATAAACATCTCTCCGTTCTCGTCGGGTCCATCCTGCACCTCGACCTAAGGTGGAACAAGCCCAACTCAAGCCCTGGCCCCAGGCCTTCCTCCACCCCCTTCCCCAGAGGAGCAGGTTGTTGCCCCCTCTAGGGCAACCTCCCCCCAGAACCCGCTTCTTCCTCAGCCAAGAATCTTCGGGAAACCTCAGGTGTGAGCACCAGTCACCAAAGGGGAGCTTCGGGGCCTTCCTGCCAGCCATGGCAACATCAGGCTCAGCCCCCCCCCATTCCTGCTGAAGACCACTCACTCCTACCTCCTCAGCCAAGGCCTTTGCTTCAGCTTCGGTGTGGGAGACCCCAATGAGGTTCCGGAAGGCCAAATACTCCATGCTGTGGCAAGCGGAACACACCTGCTTGTACACTTCGTAGCCGCGCCGGATGCTGGAGACAAGAGAGACGGGGCGTCAGCGAGGCCACCCCTCCTTCTGCAAGGGACCGGGAGGCAGGTGGGCACAACCGCCACGGGAGGCACCGAGGACGCATCGACTTGAGACCCGAGGCCACGGCTTTTGCTCAGTGGTGCTCCCAATGTGGAGGGGATGCCCCCTGCATCTCACCAAGCGGGCAAGGCCAAGGAATTTCAGGTACAAAGCATGCCAAGAGCTGTGTGCACATGAAAGAGATGGTTTGGGGTGGAGAGTCAAAGGCTATTACAGGTGTGTGTCCCACCCCATATCTGAGGGGATACTGAAATCAGATAAAAGGGGACCCTATACATAACTGGAGTGCCAAGCCCGCCCGCATCTTCTGTGGCAGCCTATTACAGGGATCCCCCACTTTCCGACAGTTTTTTTGACAACCTGCAGTTTCTACCTTTTCCTTCAGTGCAAAAAGCGTGTGTGCACACATGCATGATGAGGTGCTCAGGTTTTAAACCCACACTTTGAATTTGCAAGTTTAAACAAAATGTCAAGAGTTGCCTCTTTCAGGTTTTACAGTGACAATTGCCATTTTTATGCTTAAAGACGGTTCTTCTCAATGATTTTCAGTTTCTGTCACTGCTCTGGTCCCTAAATGTGTGGGCGATGCCTGTATAAAGTGCTAACGGAGAACACAAAAAGCAGTCTGCCGGGAAGCTAGAGGAGGGAAACAGACAGAATTGGGGTAATTAAAAAGGGGGTTGAGAATAAAACAGCCAACATTATTATACCATTGCACAAATAAATGGTAAGGCCACATCTAGAGTATTGTGCACAGTTCTGGTCACCATATCTCAAAAAGGACATAGTGGAGAAGAGAGGTGCAGAAGAGAGCGACAAAAATGATTATGGGGCTGGGGCATCTCCCTTATGAAGAAAGACTGCAGCGTTTGGGGCTCTTCAGTCTGGAAAAAAGGCACCTGAGGGGGGACATGATTGAGACGTACAAAATTATGCACGGGAGGGATAGAGTCGATAGAGGGATTTTTTTTCCCTCTCTCACAATATCAGAATCAGTGGGCATCACTGAAATTGAGTGTTGGGAGAGTTAAAACAGATAAGAGGAAATACTTTTTTACCCAGTGGGTAATTAAGCTATGGAACTCCTTGCCACAGGAGGTGGTGATGGCATCTGGCCTAGATGCCTTTAAAAGGGGACTGGACAGATTTCTGGAGGAAAAGTCCATCGTGGGCTATATGCCATGATGGGTAGTACAACCTCCTTACCTTAATAGTAGACTACTTCAGAATGCCAGGTGCAAGGGAGTGGCAACAGGATGCAAGCATCTTGTTGTCTACTGAACTCCCTTAGGCACCTGGTGGACCACTGTGAGAAACAGGAAGCTGGACTAGATGGGCCTTTGGCCTGATCCAGTGGGGCTCTTCTTATGTAGAATGCTAACAGGAAGAAGAAAGCTTCTTGCTTGCTTTCTCTTAAGTCTCCCTTACATTCCTTTTCTAGTGCTCTATAACAGGCTGCAACAGCAGATACAGTAGTGTGCTTAGTGCCAAAATAAGTATAGGATCCCTTTTTAGAGACAAGTAATGGGCGCAGAGAACAGTGGATAAGTAGAGATGTTCTTTTTCAGTTTTATTTTTTGACAAAAACAAGAAGTGCAGAAATTGATTTTTTTATTCAAAGGGTGTATTTTTATAAATCATATAAGCCCTTGAATAGTGTCCTACATAGATGGTACAGGGTCAGCAGATGCAGCCACATGGCTGTAGGTGTTAGAGCAGTGATAGCGAACCACAACATTTGGGGTGACACACCAATAGTCACCAATGCCTGACAAAAACCGAGTTTGTTTTGGTAATTATTTGCTGTTTCTTTATATAATACATAGCACCACACATGACTAGACTATTTTTTTTGTTTAAATAAATGAATATAAAGAACGGCTTCTCTTTTGTTTGGGAGGGGGGTTGACACACCAACAGAGTCAAGTTAAGCATTTTCCTAAGTTTTGACACACTGAGCCCAAAAGCTTCACCATCACTGTGTTAGAGGATGGTTTATTTTTTCGCAGATCTTTTTAAGCAAAAATGAGAAGTGCAGAAAGTGGTGCCAATGTGTTTTTATCTTATTGTCCCTCCAAAAAAACTCCATCTCCACGAATGAGTGAATCTATGGACATGGCCTCCGTGGCTACAGGGGGAAGCTTATGCTACTGGCTTGGGTAGAGGGAGTAGCAGACATCGGAGAAGGATCCAACAGTCGCTACAGACAGGAAAGGGCTGATGAGAGCAATGCCAGGGAGAGGCAGCACCAAGTTGGGCAATGGCTTGCTTGTGGGATGAGCCTGAGAACTCCACATGCACCACTGCAGAGAAGACAGTGTGGCAAAGAAGAGGAGCTCCATCTTCGTGCTGTTTAACTTGGTAATCTGGGCAGGAAAAGTGACAGTGGGGTGCCAAAATGCCTAGAAAGGACAGCCCAGAGGCCCCCACCCCACCCCCGCGGCTGCACCTACCTGCTGTGATCCAGGGAGGACAGCATGCCATTGTGGCTCCAAGGGAAGTTGGGTGGATGCAGCTCCAGCTCACCAGCACTTACTGCTGTGTGGAGAGCCAAGGCCAGGCCTGCCCCACCTGCCGTCAGCACACCCAGTGAGGTCAGGGCCACCTTCTTGCCCCGGGACAGGCCTGCCAGAGAGGCCAAGCTGGCCTGGAAGGAAGGACAAGAGACGGACTGAGGAACTCTCCACGTGCAAGGACTGGCATGGCAGTGGAAGGGGAAGGGGCTGAGGACAGGTGGAGCAACAGTCAAAGCATCATCCCCACACCTCACCTGGCAGGAGCTGTGACCTTGACTTGCTCTTCTGGACTAACATGCATTGCGTATGAAGGGAAATAGCGGGACGGGCAGCCCAAGTCAAGGGAAATGATCTCTTGGCTCACACAGGAGCCAAGAGCCTCCAAATGCCCCCCTCCATAGGACTCTGGCATGCGGTCAACACTGGCCCACAGAGGGGCCTCACAACCGTCTCACGATCTGTGTATTGCCTGAGGTCATCTAGCAGTGACCCCCAAGACAGAGAGGGATGCTGAAGAGGAAACGGAGCGCGGGGGGGGGGGGAGACTACGGAGTTGGAACAGGAAGTAAAGCAGCAAGACACGGAGACGGAGTCTGCAGGCTGGTACAAAACCAACACGCGCCCAAATTTCGCTCCCCTACGGATGCAAACGAGGATGCCCCCCCCCCGCCGTCAGGAGCCACCCCGAGCCAGGTCATGGCAGAACCACGCGAGGCAGCGCCGCGACCCGCTCCCTGCACCGAGGCAGGCGCTCCGCCGCCTTCCCGAGGGGCCTCCGAGCCCCGACCCGCCCTTCCAGGGGCTCTGCAGTCCCCACATAACAGGCGGGCGCTCTTCACGCGCCCCCTTCGCAGAACGAGGCCTTTGCACGAGCGGCGCCGTCTCGGGAGGGAAGCCGAGCCGAGCCGAGCCGGGCGGGGGGGGGGCACGGGAGCGGCGGTTCCTCCTCCCCTCGGCGGGCCAGTTCCGGCCTCGCCCGTCCCACGGCGCCCCCCGCCCGTCCCTGGGGGCTCCCGACCCCTCCGCACCCTCCCCGTCCCAGGGCGGCACTCGCGACCTTCCAAGGTCGCGGCGGCGGCGGCGGCGGGCGGGGCTGCTCGCGGCTGTTCCGCCTCCCTCCCTCCGCTCTGCTCTGCTCTGCTCTGCCCTCCTGGCGCGGGGTCGGGGCCTTGCGCGGGGTGGCCGGGGAGGGGCTGCGCCGCGCGCGAGGTGACCCGGCCGTGACCTTGGGCCGCAGGGGCGGGGCGGACGGGGGCCGCGGGGCGGGAGGGGGCGGCGGCGGCTCTTACCCGCGGGCGGGGCCCCCCGGGCGGGGGCGGGAGCAGGAGGGCCCCCCGGGAACGCGCCAGGCTCCGCGCCGCCGCCACCGCCGCCGCCATCTTAGAGGGGAGGGGAGAGGAGCAGGGCGCCCGTCGCCCAGAAGGCCCTGCGCGCGCCGGTAGAGGCGGGTCGGCCGGGACGCTCTAGCCGCCCTCTCGCTGACGTGCCGCCGACCTTGGAAGAGTTTCGTGCGTGCAAGACATGGAGGTATAATACACCTCCATGTAAAAACATATGATCATGTAGACACATTATTGGTAACCTTACTATGATTTATATGCAGTTACAAGGTTAAATTCCTCATAATTATATTACTGGACATACCGGACGACATGCTACTTGCTGTCTGTTTAAACTCAGATTGCACTATTTTGACAGACTTTATTGAAATCTACACAAGCAAAAATAAAACGGCCATGCCCCATAAAAAAAAAATTCTGTTAAAATTCAGAATTTCATAAATATTACAGTAGAAAATGAAAGGCGGAAAAATAAAGTGTGAACACACAGGCATGATTAAAGAGGTTGAGACTAACTTTTACACACGTGCAGGGAGATTTTCATTAGTGAATTCGCAGCAATCTTCCTTGGCGGCAATGATCTGACAGAGTAAACAAATATGGCCGCAGGTGCCCCATTTGGCTTCAAGAAAATGACGTCATGCCATCTCCTGCTATTAAGCCTTCTTGGATCCTTGCTTAAGTAGAAGTAAAAAAGAATTACTGTCATATTGACAACTACTTATGTTATGAAGAGATTTTAATGAAATTTTCCCTATATATTTATCTAATTTTTGCCCACCCTCCCCTTTTTTTTTCTTTCCTTCCCGTTCACACTTTATTTTTCCGCCCACTGGCTTCACCTCAGGAGCCTTAGCGCTTAAGAGAGGGCGCCTCCTTGTTATTAAACCTTCTTGGACCAGCGCCTGCCCTTCGCGGACTGGACGGAGGGGAAGAAGGCGGGCAGCGGGACACAGCGCGGAGCGGAGGACGGACGCGGCAGCCGCATGCGCGCGCAGGGAAGGTGCCCGCCCCGGCCCGACTGCACAGGCGCAGGGAGAGCAGCGCGCGGCTCCTCGGCTCGGCTGGACACGTGCGTTGGGCTCCCAGCCGCTGCAGACGCGTCTTCGCCGGCGCCTCCTCGGCCCTTCCGTTTGGAGCAACGCCCAGCAAGCAGTGCAGCATCTGCGCTCGGGAATATCTGAGGCTCAGCCACGGCCGCTGCGGCCAGACCCTCATAAGAACATAAGAAGAGCCCTGCTGGATCAGGCCAAAGGCCCATCTAGTCCAGCTTCCTGTATCTCACAGCGGCCCACCAGGGGCCCCAGGGAGGCATGAGACAACAAGATGCTTACACCCTGTTGCCACTCCCTTGCACCCGGTACCAGTAGCCCACCACCTTCGTAAGGAGGTTGCACAATCCATCATTGCCTATAGCCCATGATGGACCTTTCCTCCAGAAATCTGTCCAATCCCCTCTTAAAGGCATCAAGACCAGATGCCATCACCACCTCCTGTGGCAAGGAGTTCCACCGATTAACTACCCGCTGGGTAAAAAAGTACTTCCTTTTATCTGTTTTAACTCTCCCAACCCTCAGCTTTAGTGGATGCCCCCTGGTTCTGGTGTTTTGAGAGAGGGAAAAGAACATCCCTCTATCGACTTTATCCCTTCCATGCATAATTTTGTATGTCTCAATCATGTCCCCCCTCAGGCGCCTTTTTTCTAGACTGAAGAGCCCCAAACGCTGCAGTCTTTCTTCATCAGGGAGGTGCCCCAGCCCCGTAATCATTTTTGTCGCTCTCTTCTGCACCTTTTCCAACTCCACTATGTCCTTTTTGAGATGCGGCGACCAGAACTGGACACAATATTCCAGGTGTGGCCTTACCATTGATTTGTACACTGGCTTGATAATATTGGCTGTTTTATTCTCAACCCCTTTTTTAATTACCCCAAGCATGGAATTGGCCTTCTTAATTGCTGACGCACACTGGGTCGATACCTTCATTGAATTGTCCACCAGCACCCCAAGATCTCTCTCCTGAGCTGTCACAGACAGCTCAGAACCCATTAGCCTATAGGTAAAGTTTTGGTTTTTTGCCCCAACGTGCATCACTTTACATTTGTCTATGTTGAAACGCATCTGCCATTTGGCTGCCCATTCCCCCAACTGGGAGAGATCCTTCTGGAGCTCTTCACAGTCGTCTCTGGTTTTTACCACCCGGAAAAGTTTTGTGTCATCCGCAAACTTGGCCACCTCACTGCTTATCCCTGTCTCCAGGTCATTTATGAATAAGTTGAAAAGCATGGGCCCCAAGACAGATCCCTGGGGCACTCCGCTTTTCACCTCTCTCCATTCTGAAAATTGCCCATTGACCCCCACTCTCTGTTTCCTTCGGGACCCTCGTCGGGACCCTTTTTGGTTTCCAGAGCTCTGCTTGGCCACGCGAGGCAGCTGAACAATCGCTTGTTCACGGAGCGTCATGGCAGTGCCCCCAGAAGAGCGCTCAGCCTCCGAAGCGCACTGCTGCGTGTGCGTCCGGGTCAGACGGCTCCCTCTCGCCACCAGGGTGCGTGCATAGCCAGCTGTCGCCCAGGGGGAGAGGACACAGGACCCTCTGCGTGGGTTATGAAGGACTGCAGCGTTTGGGACTCTTCAGTCCGGGAAAAAGGCGCCTGGGGGGGGCATGCTTGAGACATACAAAATTATGCAGGGGAGGGATAGAGGGATGTTCTTTTCCCTCTCTCACAACAGCAGAACCAAGGGGCATCCGCTAAAACTGAGGGTTGGGAGCGTTAAAACAGATGAAAGGAAGTACTTTTTTACCCAATGGGTAGTTAATCTGTGGAACTCTTTGCCACAGGAGGTGGTGATTGCATCTGGCCTGGGTGCCTTGAAAAGGGGACTGGACAGATTTTTGGAGGAAAAGTCCATCGCAGGCTACAGGCCATGATGGATGGTGCAACCTCCTTACATTAGTAGTAGGCTTCGTCAGAACAATAGATAACAATAGCAATAACAATACTGCTGCAAAGAACAATACTGCATAGGAGCCTGGAACGTCAGATCTATGAATCAAGGTAAGTTAGATGTGGTCAAACGCGAGGTGTCAAGAATGAACATCGACATCATGGGAGTC
Source organism: Lerista edwardsae (assembly GCA_029204185.1). Classification (NCBI taxonomy): domain Eukaryota; kingdom Metazoa; phylum Chordata; class Lepidosauria; order Squamata; family Scincidae; genus Lerista; species Lerista edwardsae. Next base: position 626,736 of record JAJKFI010000036.1, on the reverse strand, counting down.
AGTGAACTAAAATGGACAGGAATGGGAGAATTTAATTCAGATGACCATTACATCTACTATTGTGGGCAGGAATCCTTTAGAAGAAATGGTGTAGCCTTCATAGTGAACAAGAGAGTGGGAACAGCAGTACTGGGGTATAACCTCAACAATGATAGAATGATTTCAATTAGGATCCAAGGCAAACCTTTCAACATCCCTGGGGCACCTAGTGGGCCGCTGTGAGATACAGGAAGCTAGACTAGATGGGCCTTTGGCCTGATCCAGCAGGGCTCTTCTTATGTTCTTAACATCACAGTAATCCAAGTCTGCGCCCCAACCACTGATGCTGATGAGGAAGAAGTTGACCGTTTCTATGAAGACCTACAACACCTTCTAGAATTAACCCCCCAAAAAGATGTCCTTCTCATCATAGGGGATTGGAATGCTAAAGTAGGCAGTCAAGAGGTAATAGGAATAACAGGCAAGTTTGGTCTGGGAATACAAAATGAAGCAGGGCAAAGACTGATAGAGTTTTGTCAGGAGAACACATTAGTCATAGCAAACACCCTTTTCCAGCAACACAAACAGCGACTGTACACGTGGACTTCACCAGATGGTCTACACCGAAATCAGATTGGTTACATTCTGTGCAGCCAAAGATGGAGAAGTTCTATACAGGCAGCAAAAACAAGACCTGGAGCTGACTGTGGCTCAGATCATGAGCTTCTTATTGCAAAATTCAGGCTTAAACTGAAAAAAGTAGGGAAAACCACTAGGCCCTCCACGTATGACCTAAATCAGATCCCATACGAATATACAGTGGAGGTGACAAATAGATTTAGGGGCTTAGATTTGGTAGACAGAGTGCCTGAAGAACTTTGGACAGAGGTCTGTAACATTGTACAGGAAGCAGCAACTAGAACCATCCCAAAGAGAAACAAATGCAAGAAGGCAAAGTGGCTATCTGATGAGGCTTTACAAATAGCTGAGGAAAGAAGGGAAGCCAAAAGCAAGGGAGAAAGAGGAAGATATACCCAACTGAATGCAGATTTCCAGAGAACAGCAAGGAGAGATAGGAAGGCCTTTCTAAACGAGCAATGCAAAGAAATAGAGGAAAACAGCAGAATGGGAAAGACTAGAGATCTTTTCAAGAAAATTGGAGGTGTCAAAGGACAATTTCACGCTAAGGTAGGCACAATAAAGGATAAGAACTGCAAGGACCTAACAGAAGCAGATGAGATTAAAAAGAGGTGGCAAGAATGCACAGAAGAACTATATAAGGCCTATCTCAATGTTCCTGATAACCACAATGGTGCGGTCACTGAGCTCGAACCTGACATCCTGGAGTGTGAAGTCAAGTAGGCTTTAGAAAGCATCACTAACAACAAAGCTAGTGGAGATGAGAGCATTCCAGCTGAGTTACTCTAAATCTTAAAAGATGATGCTGTCAAAGTGCTGCACTCTATATGCCAGCAAATTTGGAAAACCCAGCAGTGACCACAAGACTGGAAAAGATCAGTTTACATTCCAATCCCAAAGAAGGGCAATGCCAAAGATTGTTCAAACTACTGCATCATTGCACTCATTTCACATGCTAGCAAGGAGATGCTCAAAATCCTACAAGCTAGGCTTCAGCAGTATGTGAGTCGAGAACTACCAGATGTACAAGCTGGTTTCCGAAGAGGCAGAGGAACTAGAGATCAAACTGCCAACATTCGCTGGATCATGGAGAAAGCAAGAGAGTTCCAGAAAAACATCTACTTCTGCTTCATTGACTACACTAAAGCCTTTGATTGTGTGGATCACAACAAACTGTGGCAAGTTCTTGAAGAGATGGGAGTACCAGACCACCTGATCTGTCTTCTGAGAAACCTGTACGTAGGTCAGGAAGCAACAGTTAGAACTGGACATGGAACAACTGATTGCTTTCAAACTGGGAAAGGAGTACGACAAGGCTGTATACTGTCACCCTGCTTATTTAACTTATATGCAGAGTGCATCATGAGAAAGGCTGGGCTGGATGATTCACAAGCTGGAATCAAGATTGCTGGGAGAAATATCAACAACCTCAGATATGCAGACGACACCACTCTAATGGCAGAAAGTGAGGAAGACCTCAAGAACCTTCTGATGAGGGTGAAAGAGGAGAGTGCCAAAATTGGCATGAAGCTCAACATTAAAAAAACTAAGATCATGGCAACCACTCCCATCACTTCCTGGCAATAGAAGGGGAAGAAATGGAAGCAGTGACAGACATTACTTTCCTGGGCTCCAAGATCACCGCAGATGGTGACTGCAGCCATGAAATTAAAAGACGTTTACTTCTTGGGACGAAAGCTATGGCGAACCTAGACAACAATAAAAAGCCGAGACATCACCCTGCCAACAAAAGTTCGCATAGTCAAAGCTATGGTTCTCCCAGCAGCAATGTATGGCTGTGAGAGCTGGACCATACGAAAGGCAGAGCGCCAAAGAATAGATGCTTTTGAATTATGGTGTTGGAGAAGACTCTTGAGAGTCCCCTGGACTGCAAGGAGATCCAATCGGTCAGTCCTCCAGGAAGTCAAGCCTGATTGCTCCCTGGAAGAACAAATCCTGAAGCTGAAGCTCCAATACTTTGGCCACCTGATGAGAAGAGAGGACTCTTTAGAAAAGACCCTCATGCTGGGAAAGATTGAAGGCAAAAGGAGAAGGGGGCGGCAGAGGATGAGATGGTTAGACAGTGTCACCGAAGCGATGAACATGAAATTGGGTGAACTCCGGAAGCTAGTGGAGGACAGCGAGGCCTGGTGTGCTGTGGTCCAGGGGGTCGCGAAGAGTCGGAGACAACTTAGTGACTGAACAGCAACTTCAGAATGTCAGGTGCAAGGGAGCAGCAACAGGATGCAGGCATCTTGTTGCTCCTTCCTGAGGCACTGGTGGGCCACCGTGTGATACAGGAAGCTGGACTAGGTGGGCCCTTGTACTGATCCAGCAGGGCTCTTCTTATCTTTGTGTATCCCACATCAGTGATCAGCGCGATCCCAGCTCTTCCTTGGTGGAGCAAACTACATCAATTTTGCAAACTTTGTGACACAGTGATGCAGACCTCGCTGACACAGGCTTAACACAGGGTAACACAGGAGCCCTGCTGGGATGAGATAGTTGGCAACATGTGTGTTTCTCTTTTTAATGTTGCTTTTTCCTGGAGACTGCAATAAAAACTTACTAAGAACTACACACTCCTTCATGGTGTTTCAGAGAGGCCTAAAATCATACCTATTTCATCTGACCTTTGGATGACAGTTGGCTCACTGCCTTCTGTCCCTCTAGAATAATGCTATAGTTTGACTGTTCCCCTGGACAATTGTTTCTACCCCTCCCATGACCTGATGAGAAGAGTTGGATTTTGTCCTGTTTTGAACATTTTGTGTGGTCGTGTTAAATGCTAATGTTTTTAATTGCTTTGGTTATTTTGATGTGTTTTACTTATTGTCTGTTTCATTGTACTTTTATGTTCTCTGTAAGCTGCCTTGGGCATTTGCTGCAGCATGGGAAGATTGGGATATAAATTCTTCAAGCAAACAAAAAACAAAACAGATGAAAATGGGCATCAGGAAAAGCAGGGCAGCTGGGAACTGGCAGGAAGTGAATTCACAGGTCATCTGCTAAGCCAGATACATACCAGGACAGCCCCAGGTGTTGTTAATTTTAAACAGTGCCAATGAGCTGAGCTGCCTGGCAGCTGTGACCTGGCAGATTTAAGGGTTGCGTCCTTGGATTGGACTCTCCAGGGGATTTCTTATGTAAGCAGAGAAGTGATTCTGCAGGGGGTTGGGGGTCCTGTGCCTGGGCTCTCGCACATTCCTTCCCCTGGGGCCGATACCCTAGAAATCCCTGGCCCACTAGTCAGGTAACCTTAACACGGTTCCTTGTCACATGCAAGCCTAATGATCTGCCCATGCAGGCCTCCCTCTGATGAGTCTCAGCGTTCCACCAGGTGCTCTGTGCCTACCTCTGCTATGGCTGCATGGCCAGAGAGCAGCTTCGGGTGTTGCAGCTTCAAGGCCTCCTTGTGGCTCCCCTTTTGGTGTTGCCAGTGGACAGACGCACAACAGGTGAGCTTGCTGTTGGTTACAGTGGGCTGAGCGGGCACGCTCAAATCTGGCTTGCCTGCTTCCAGCTTTCTTCAGTGGGCTACTGGAGGTGCTGAGGCTCTCCTTGGGGTCCAATCCATCTCCATCTCCTTCCCTAGAAGAAGGGTTCCTTCCAGCAAAGTTTGCTCTTGTATGTTTTAGGATTTAATCTTTGATGAGGCTTCCTACCATCTTACCTGAAACAAACATTAGGCTGAATGGCCTGTAAGTTGCCTCACTCCCCTTGCCTTTTTAAAAAGCAGCGTGACATTTGCTTTCCTCCAATCCTCTGGCAGTGTGGTGGGTTTTAAGGAACAAGTTGCATATTGGCAACTTCGTTCCTTAATAACTCTTGAGTGGATGCCATCTGGGCCTGGCAACTTATCAATCTTTATCACTTAGCTCTAAAACTTCTTTTAATGTCTTTCTGAGTTAATTCTTAGTTAGGAGGGGCCGGGGAAGCAGTTTCTGCCTGAGATCCTCTGGGATGAAGACAGATGCAAATAACTCATTTAATTTCTCTGCAATCACCCCTTCCCTCCATCATCTAGCAGGCCGACCAACTCTCTGGCAGGTTTCCTACTTCTAACATATTTGAAGAAGCTTTATTCTTAATGTTTCTGGCAGTGTTGCTCAAACTCTTTCTTGGCCTCCCACATCACTTTCTTACATTCTTTTTGGCAGAGTCTGTGTTCCTTTTTATTCTCCTCACTAAGGCAAGACTTGCATTTACAGAAGGAAGCTTCTTTGCTCTTTACAGCCTCTCTAACTGTGCTTGTTAGCCAGGCCAGAACCCTCCTGGACCTATCCAAGTCCTTCTTTCTCTGCCATACACACTTCGGCTGGGCCTCTACTATTACTGCTTTAAACAGCCTCCATGTGCTTTGGAGAGACCGGATTCTTTTTACCTTCCCTTTCAACCTCTTCAAACTAGCCTCCTCATTGGAGGGACATCTACCCTTCAGAAGTCAAGGGTTTTCGTGTCAGATTTGCGTGGCACTTTTCCCAATATGCATGGCAAAACAGATCGCAGCATGGTCACTATTCCCCAATGGCTCAATAAAATTTTAATCCCTAACTAGGTCCCGAGTGCCACTCAATATTAAATCCAGAGTCGCCTGTCCTCTGGTGGACTCCGTGACTAGCTACTCTAAGGCACAGTCATTCAGCACGTCAAGGAATCTGGTGTCTCTTCCTTGACCGGAGCACCAGGTGACCCAGTAGATATAATTGAAGTCCTCCATGATTACAACCGTCTCTCTTGGTCACCCGATTCGCTTCTTCATTTCAAGGTCCCCTTCAGGTTTTTGATCTGGAGAACAATAGCGCAGCCCCACTATGACATCTAGGTTGTATGACAGCTGCCAGGCTACACACTTAGTCACCTTAAAACGCCTCTTCTTTATTCATCCTCCAAAGATTGCAGGCCACCTTCTGCTGGCCCTCGTGCCCAGGACACCCCCTGCGTTGCAAGGGCCCCTCTTGCCTCGCCTTCTTAGACTGTCCTCAGACACCAAGAGGCAGACCAGGCAAGGGCCAAAAGCACTCAGGGCCAAGTACTCGCCCCCGGCCCAGCTCCTGCCCACCGCCATAGATGCCCCTGCTTTCTCTCAGCCCACCACAACTCTGGGCTCTCCCTCTTTCCTGCATCCACTCCTCAAGACTCAGGGGTGACCCATAGCAGCAGCAGCAGCCCCAAACAACCGCAGTGGTGTCAAGGGGACCACTCCCCAGAAGGGATCGGTCTCTAGTTACTTCCCCAGGGAAGTCGCACCCAGCAAGAGAGTCAGTGGAGAGCGGGCAGGAGCCCTACTTCCAGAAGACCACATTCCAGAGCAGCAGCCAGCAGGGGTAGACAAAGATGGCGATGAAGGGGAAGACGATGGAGCCGTAGAGGTGGTGGTCCAGCAGCCCCTCCGCGATGGCCTGCAGGAAGCGCTGCCAGCCCTCCAGGGCCGAGATGGGGTAGTCCACGAGCTCCTGGTGCAGGAAGATGCTGAACAGAAGGGTGGCAGCCGGGGTGACCAGCACCAGCAGCGCAGCCGAGAGGTACCTGGGGGGGGGGGAAACGGACAATTAGGCAGGGAGGTCCAAGGCCAGCAGTGGGCTGGGACTCTTGCCTGGGGCATCCCTGCCCCAGAGCAGAGCAATGGCTTACGGCTCATGTTTCACAACAAGGCTTCAAAACGCCCCTCCTCCTCTGCGCCATGTGTGAGTGTGTGACGGGAAACACCGTAGTCCAGAGGTTTTCAAACTAGGGCGTTACACGCCCCAGCCTGAAATGTCCTGCCTTTGGCCCCTTAAGTGGCGGGGGAGGGGAGAAGGTGGCAAGACGACTGGGAAGATAAGGGGTCTTCTTAGCACTTACCCCTTGCAGCTCTGGCCTCCTGGGAGGGGGTGGGTAGCCTGCAGACCCCCCCCCAACAACTAAAGAAAGTACAATATGGTCACTTACTGTTTTTGTCGTGAAGCCGGAGGTGAACTTCAGCTTTTTAAAAAGATGCTAGGAGGCTTGGGGAGCCCTGCGGAGGGGTCTGCAGGCTCCCCAGACCCCCCCCCCCCCCGAGGCCAGAGCTGCATAAGGTCTCGCTGAAAGAGACCCTTGGCCCCCAGGGGCAGCGCGATCTTCCTGATCGTGGTGCTGCCTTCCCCCGTCCCTTGCAAGAACTTATGGTGGTTCTCAGACTCCCGCTGAGAGAGAGCCACCGCTCTGATCCATGAAATAAAGTTGCGTGTCAGTGGAGAGGCAAGCAGAGAAACCTCTGCACGAAGGAGCAATGACCACTGCATCCAGCCACCCGCAAGGCGGGTCAATCCGGGGGGCTCCTTCTGAGCCCACAGCAGCCAGAATTGTGCTTGGGGGAGCCTGTGAAGCAAGTGCGTCCAGGTCTTCAGGGAGCCGCCACCACAACAGCACAGGCTCAGCCTCCTCCAACTGGGGCGCAGAGGAGACTGCCAGCCGAAAAGCAACGGGTGGCGCCTCCTCTTCCTCCTGCCGCCCCAATGCCAACCACCATGCAGAACCCATCCTGATGCTCCTCCCCCTGGCATCTCGCAGAAGCCCCTGCAAGAACAACGCGGCGGGGGGAAGAGAAAGCAGCCACAGGCCTGCAGACTACCTACTTGGGCCCTGTGGGCTCGACAATGGCCGCCACAGGCACCATGGTGGCGGCCAGCAGGAAGCCCAGGGAGAAGTTGATGAGGGCCATGCAGCCCAACAGCATGGCCAAGTAGAGCAGCGCCAGCAGCTTCAGGGTCATCCAGCCGCGGTCACTGCCCAGGCCTGTCAGAACCCTGCAAGAGAGGCAGCGTCAGCCGGCGCAAGACGAGCGCAGGCACACGGCCCCGGCCCCTCCCCCAGGGCTTCTGCGTGCCCCTCACCTGTGCGTGTTGTGGGGCAGCGCCAGGCCGGCCACGTAGATGGCAATGGCCGTGAGCACCACGGCCTCCGCTTCCGAGACGGGGAAGTGCTGGGTGGCCACGTGCTGGCCCAGGATGGGCACAAAGTACAGCGCCAGTCCGGTGGCGTGGCAGATCAGCAGTGGGGGCACCAGTGTCAGCAGGCTGGGCCTGGGCTCCTGTGCAGGAAAGAGGGGTGAGACTCGGGGGGGGGGGAAGAGGGCCATGGCTCACGAGGTTAACGACGCCTGGCCCTCCAGGGCCTGCTGAGCCATTAGGACCACAGCCATCGCCTGCTCCCGTTGCAGGGAAGTTCTGAGCCTGCGTTTCTGCAGGAAAAATTCAGCAAGAAGCGTGCAAGAGTGCCACCAATCCGTGTCCCCAAAATGCATCATGTTTGACTGGTTGAGAAACGGCCACAACATATTCACAGTGGTGCATCTGGGGCAGTACAGCCATTGCGAGGAAACGATGGAGCCATCAGGAGCCATTGGGAAAGCACAAGGGGGCTGGGACACAAATGGGTGTGGGGAGGGGCCTACACAGGCAAGCTCTGCAGGAACCATACAGCCAGCTGTACCACCTGGCTCCTCTCAGCTACTCCTCACCTCCACAGCAACCAGGCCCGAATCCCCGTCGCAGAGCCCCCCGTCTGGGTCCAGGTCACACCTGCCCAACTTCATCCACAGGTCCAGAGCGTAGAAGCAACAGTCAAAGGAAATGCAGGTGGCCCCCCAGGGACCTGGACGTGCAAACCAGCCCCCACACCACCACCCAGCGGGGGCCCTCCTCAGACTCCCTCCCTAGACTTTTCAAGTCAACACCCCAAGGAGGAGACTCAGGGCTCTCAGGGACCCCTCTTGTGGCTCCTGGGTGGGTCAAATCCTGCAAAGGCGGCTCAGGAGTGAAAACAGGCAGTGCATGAACAATCCTTGCCAGCCAGGTACTGCACCCCCGACCAGGCCACTCACTCCAGGCTCCTGGCAAGCTGAGTGGACACAGCGGCCTCTCCCGCCACACAATGAGAGGAGGGGCTGCACACACCGGCACCGGGGAGAAGCCTCAGACTGGGCACCCAAACGCCCCTTCAAGGCTGCAAAGGGCCTGCCCCCCCCCCGCTCCACGAAGCCCCTTGTGGCCTGCACACAGCCCTCCCCTTCCCTTCGGCCCTATGACTCACCAACCAGAAAGTCAACCCAACCCACCCCCACCCCTGAATCAAAGGCTCCCTCTGTGTTCAGGATATCTTAAGGACCAGAACGAGGATGAGGAAGCCGAAGGCCGGCATGTAGATCCCGATGGAGACAAAGCGGGAGAGAGAGGGCAGCAGGTACAGGAAGTACGACTGGTGCAGGCGCTCCAGCAGGTTGTTCAGCTTCCGGAACATTCCCTCCAGAGTTCTGAGGAGAAGAGACCGAAAGTGAGGCAAGATAGCCTTTATTGTCATTTTACAGCGGACACCCAGGCCAAGGCCCGCAAGTAAACATTCAAATGAAATTACGTTGCTTGCTTACACCCGAGCAGTTAAACCTCACGCTCACAGATCACCACCGCTGTACCCCGTTTCATCCCATTGCCAACTAACCCTGCTGAAGTACACAGTGGAGAGAAGCAGCGTGGGAGTTCACCAGATTGATACAGCATGGAACAAAACTGTGACTGAACCCAGATGTTCTACTCCAGAGACTCTGAAGCCTCCTCCCCAAAGGCAACAAAGAGAACAGGTCACGAAGAGGGTGAGTAGCACCCCCCACAATTCAGCCCAACGTCCCATTTCCCTGCACTGCTCCCCCTTGGCCACCCCTGCTGAAGCCCCCGAGATCTGCTCGCTGGAGGAGCAGAGGCCCCCTCCCCACAGGACTTCTACCCTCAGCCTGGGGGGGGGCGGCAACCCTACTTACGCGCCCATCGTGCCCATGTCAAACTTGTACTGGCGGAAGCTGTTGATGCCGCGCACCGTGACGGCCTCGATGTGGTAGCGCAGGAACAGGCCGTGGTCCCCCTGAGGCCGGCCCGAGCCCTGCCGCAGCACCATCAGCAGCAGCGTCTGCAGGGAGTGGAGGTAGGCTGGCAGTGAGTCCCAGTCGGAGCGCTGCAGCTGGAGAGAAGGAGCAGGAGAGGAGGAGCTGTGCAGGGCAGCCCCCAGGACAGCTGCTCCCACGCACACCTGACTGGGTCAGGGGCGCAGTGCTCAGGGCACGGCAGAGGGGAGCCCGGGGAGCCAAGGGACACCCCGGCATCAGACAGGGCCTGCGGGGAGGCTGCCCCGGCACTCTCCCTCAGTGGCGCCCTGGATGGGGGCCGTTTCCCCACCTTCCCCTGAATGGTGCAGAGGAGCCCGTTCTTCTGGCAGAAGGCGTAGAAGAGATTGACCAGGTCCAGGTTGGGCAGCTGTCCGTTTAGCCCCTCCACGGCCACATCAAAGCTGGTGATGACATCGCTGCTCAGCTCCAGGGAGATGGCAGCCTGGATGGCTCCAGCTCGGCCAGGCATTCCCGATGAGAGCACCTCTGGGGAAGGAAACCACAGCTGGGCTGACAGGAAAACATGTGGTAGTTGGGGGGCGGGGGCAGACCTGCCGTGCTGATGTTAATGATCAGGGTTCCTGGCAGGGGCTTTGCTAAGCTGTGCTGTGTTATTGAACTGTTACTAAATAGTCTGGGAGTCAATCATGAGAAGGAAAGCTGCTGGGGCCCAATGGGGAAGCCACAGGGGCCTCTGCTGATGGACGCCTCTGCTGGAGGAGTCAGCAAGGGGTTCCAGGCATGAGAAGCCACAGGATAAAAGGCAAGGAGTGGACTTCAGGGAGTTGTTCCCAGGGGCATGTGTTCCAGGGCAAGGCGAAAAAGCAGGCTGAGGCTCCCCCTCTATGGCTGGCACTCAGCATGTGCCTTCTGCACCACGCGCTGCCTGCCCACCTGTGACATTGACATCATGATAGGCCTCCAGCCAAGCCTCCATGCCAATCAGGTCATGCTCATTCACCAGGAAGATGATGTCCTTTGCCCAGTAGATCTGGCCTGGAACAAAGGAACAGCGGAGTACCACATACAGTCGTGTGCACCTCAGCTGGCCCACCACTGGCACCCTGGAATGTGCTGAACAGGACCAGACCTCTCCCACCACAGGAGCTGCTGGAAGGGAAACCCAGGCAGGGAAGGCTGGTCGGGCCTGAACCTCACAGCACAGTGGAGTCCATTGCTGCTGTCTGCTTGCAACCCTGCAAGATTCAGTTTTACACTGCCTTTTAGTGTGCAGAAAATCAAGCAGGGGAACTGCAGCTCCGAAAGGAGGTCCCTGCCCCCCTACTCCCCATGCAGACCCCCCCCCCACTGGTCCAGTCCCAGCACCAATCCCGACCCTCCTTAGTGGGCTGAATGAGCCACTCTGCAGAAGGCCTCACCAGGTGCCCCAGGCCGAATCTCAGCAAAAGCCTCACCCAGCATCACTCTGCTGCCAAAAGGCAGGTAGGCAGCCAGCCCCCCCAACACCCCGAGGAAGGAGCCACTGGCTGCCTGAACTCCCAGCTCACCTCGGAAATGGGAGGCCAGTGCCAGCATCAGCCCGACGGCCTGGTTGTTGTGCTGCCCCTCACTGCAAGGGACACTCAGCACCAAGGACTCTGTGCTGGCTGCACGAGGAGCCCGCAGGATCCCATACACGTTCGTTCCCTTCACCATCTGCCAAGGAGGAAACGCCAGGTGGCCTAAGGATGGCTCCCTTCTGAGGCTGCAGTCCACAAGCCAAAACCTGCTGGTTGTGGGGAGGGGGCTGCAGCCTGCCCGCACTCAGAAGCCCGTTTCTATTCCGGGACCAGGCTCCTTTGCCCTGCACAGCGGCCCTCCTGCCCACCCAGGAAGTTCTATCGGGCTCCAGCACGTACGTATCGCTCCCGCATCTCGTCGGGGAAGGGCAGCGTGCGGGAAAAGGGCTGCTTGTACACCTCCAGGCCCAGGTTCCACATGGTCTTCTCCAGCCAGGCTACAGGCATGCCCCTGAAGGCAGAGGAACGAGTGACGGAGGAGGCCCTGCCCCCATTCATTCTGCTCAGACAAGCCCAGCAGGAGCCTCAGGGCTGGGGCCTGTCCCGATGGCAACGGCAGGGGACCCACACGCAGAGGAATCTGGGGAGGGCTGGGAAAGAACCCCCTCCACGTGACCCTGGAGAGCGGCTGTCGCAAGGCCAAGCCCAACTGGGCAGACTCCCCATTACATGCTGACTCGGCAGGGCGGCTTTCTTTCGAGCGGGGAGTTGCTCCAGCGGCGCTGTCCCCGGGAGAACCGCGCCCACTCCCGCCGAACTGCTTCCAGAAGACGGCGGCGCAGCAGGCGACTGGGCGGCCAGGGCCCACCTCCCCGAAGGGGCGGCCTGAGAGCGGGTCCCGCCCGGCGGCGGCGGCGGCGCTGGTGACTCTTACCCGGCCTTGCGCTTGTGCCCGGCGAACTCCCTGGCGAGGGACAGCGCGCGCTCCCCGTGGCCGAAGCGCTCCTCCACCATGGTCGAGCCCATCGCGTTCTCCGACATGTACATGCGCAGCGCGAGCGGCTGGAAGGCCAGGCCCAGGAACCAGCCCAGCCCGGCCACGAAGCTGACGACGCTGCGGGGGCGGAGGGGGGAGAAGCGGGGGGCGCCGGGCGCCGGTCAGGGCGGGAGGGGGGGGCGACCCCCGGCCCGGCCCGGCCCGGCCCGGCCCGGCCCGGCCCGACCCCCGGCCCGGCGCTCACCAGAGCGGCGTGTTGAGCCGCAGCAGCAGGCGGGAGAGCGCCCGGCGGCGATGGGGGTCCGAGAGCAGGCCCATGGCGGCGGCGGCGGCGGCGGCTGAGCTGGGAGGCGAGGAGGGAGACGCGGAGCAGCCGCCACAGCCCCGCTGTCCGTGCGCGTCGCGGGACTTCTGCCCCACTTCCGGCTCCGCGCTCTACGCAACTTCCGGGCTTCTCGGCCTGTCGAGAGAAGTCCGGAAACCTCCTTGCCCTCGGCCGGCCCCAGCCAAGAATGTTAGATAATGTTAGGACGAACTTGCGGCGCCGCTGCTGGCCCGGCGGAGCAGCCGGTGGCGCCCAGCAGCACAGCCCGAAGGGAGGAGGGCTCGCCCCCAAGGGTGTCCCGAGGCGACCCGCCAGGCCAGGCCAGGCCAGGCCCCTCCCGCCGGCAGCACGCCCAGCGCGGCCCGCCCCCGCCCCCTGCCCAGCAGTCGCAGCCACGCGCGAGGACTCGCGGAGAGCGCGGCAGTGGCGAGGAAGACGCTGAAGAAGACACCCCGCGGGGGGGTGCGCGGGGCTCCGCCCTTCCTTCTGCAACCGCCTCCGCCGCTCCCTCAAGCCAGCCAAGCAGCAGCGCCGACAGACACCCTCGCTGTGCGGACACCTGGCCGAGACGGAAGGCCGAGACGGAGACCGCCTGCTCCGCGCAGCCACGGGGACTCTGGCCACGCACACCCCAGTCTGCCAACAGGCAGCTGCGTCTTTCCGTCACTTGTCCCTCAGGTCTCCCTTCACGCACACCTGAGTGTAGCCCCCACCGGGGAGCAGGGCAGGCACACCACATTCAAGGGGGCGAAGTGCCATCAGTGCTCGGGCCCCCCCCCGTCCACCTAACCCCTCAAGCAATGAGATTACCTTTGGAGGCAGTGGCCAGCAGCTGGGCCACACTGGCTGCTGAGTGCTCCGGGGCCAAGTTCAAGGGTAACCTCTAAAGGCCTCCAGGCCAGGAGGACCATCTCAGTGAGTGGTGCCTTTTACAGAAATTAGGAGGGTGGTGGCAAGAAGCAGAGCTTTTCCCGTGGTAGCACCACCGCTGTGGAACACTCTCCCTTAAGCACTGCCCCCTCCTTGAAGACACAGCAGCAGGGGTGGAAGACTGTTCCATTTCAACGGGCAGTCTGAGGGCAGGGGTGGGGTGAGGTGCCTTTTGGTTGTGGCTTTTGGTCAATGGCTTTGATTGCTGCTGATTTTTTGTTTTTCATCTAGGGTCCTGATTCAAATTTATTTTTCCATTTTCATTGCATACGCTCTGCTGCAGTGGGGCTGGCTGGTGCATGCTGGTTTTTCTTTGTTCGTTTTCAATTTTACTGTTTGAAACATTGAGGGTGCAATCCTAACCAGCTTTCCAGCACTGTGCCAATGGGGTATGTGCTGCATCCTGCAGTCGGGGATGGTCACAGAGGCCTCCTGAAGGTAAGGGAATGTTTGTTCCCTTATCGGAGCTGCATTGTCCTTACCCCGGTGCTGGAAAGTTGGTTAGGATTGCACCCTGATTTTATTCTGTATTATTAAGGGCACAATCCCAACCAATTTTACAGCACTGACCTAGCTGTACCCAAGGAGGAAGTGCTGCATTCTGCAGTGGAGTAGTCATGAAGGCCTCCTCAAGGCAAGGCTATGTTTGTTCCTTTACCTCAGAGCTGGAAGGTTGGTTAGGATAGCACCCTAATTTTGTTAGTTATCTTGAGCTTTTAGGGAAAAGCAGATTAATCTTTTAAATTTTACACCTGTTTTTGTAAGTGCTTGAATGTTAGTTGTGCTCTCTAACCGAAGAGGAAAGCCTCTGAATCCCCTGCTAACTGGGCAAGGGACACTTTTCCAAGTGGTGTTCCTCTTACATTTAGCAGGGGGAGAGTAATTGTTCCTATTCACACCTTTGTTGTTCAGGCGCTAAGTCGTGTCCGACTCTTCGCGACCCCCTGGACCACAGCACGCCAGGCCTCCCTGCCCTCCACTAGCTTCTGGAGTTTGCCCAATTTCACATTCATTGCTTCGGTGACACTATCTAACCATCTCATCCTCTGCTGCTCCCTTCTCCTTTTGCCTTCAATCTTTCCCAGCATGAGGCTCTTTTCTAAAGAGTCCTCTCTTCTCATGAGGTGGCCAAAGTATTTGAGCTTCAGCTCACACCTGCACAGAGTCTATTCTAGTGGCTGTTGCTGGTGGTGTCCCGTATTTTTTTTTTATTTAGATTGTGAGCCCTTTTGGGATGGGGAACCATTTAACTTTCTATTATTTGCCTGTAAATCGCTTTGTGAACTTTGTAGTTTTTATAAATGCTACTGATTGATATTGATGGATTGAATGTGGGCACCAGCAAGGAGCCAGGAAGGGTGGTGCTTGCTTGGAAATTCCAGCAACAGAGGGGTTAGTTAACAGGAAGGTGGGGTGAAAGAGCTCAGAGAAGGGTTGGCACACCTCCCACAGCCTCGTGACTTGCCTGGCTCGAGAAGCCTCATCCTGGCACACAAGTGAGTTCTGCTTAGTTGGGCAGCTAACATTTCGCTCGTCAAGCAAGCACAGAATTCAGCCCTGAACAAACACAGTGCCCTCAGGGTGGCATCTGTTGCTGGCAAGATTGCAGTAGGGGGTGGGTCTGAGGCTTCAGTTTCTTCTCTGCCAAGCAAGCCATGCACAGGTACAGAAGATCACAAAGGGCCCAATCCTACCCAAGGCAGCCACAATTCAGCCCCATGGTGAGGGAACAAATGTTCCCTTGAGGAGACCTCCACAACTGCCCCCCCCCAGCAAGATGCCGTACATGCCCCATTAGCACAGCTACATTGGCATTGGAAAGTTGGATAGGATTTGGCTCTAAGACTGCAATCCTATACAGACTTACCTGGACTAAGGGCCCAATCCGATGCATCTTTCTAGTGCTGCTGCAGCCCTGAGGTAATAGAACAAACATTCCCTTAGCTGGAGGAGGCCTCGGTGACTGTCCCCCCCCCCCTCAGGATGCAGCGCACGGCCCATTGGCAGGGCTAGATCTAGGAAGCTGGATAGGACCAAGTCCCACTGAACATGATGAATGAATGAAAGTTTACTCTGAAATTTCATTCAGAGTAACTGTACGCAGGATTGTGCTGAATTTTTGTGCAGGTTTTTGTGGTGCAGACGCAGCCCAGGGGATGGACGCAGACGGTCTTGCACCTCAGAAGGTCCTGAGCCAAAGCCAAGGAGGACCCTCTGCCGAGCAACAGGAAGGCAGCTCCCCCTCCCCTCCCCCAGCCCACTGACCCACACTTCCAGACTTTCCTTAGAAGAATATTTATTCTGCGGCACTTAAAGCAGCCAAAGAAACTCTGTGCAAACAGTCTGGTAAACGTCACCACTTTTTGGCCTGTCCGCGAGTAAGCAGGATGACGAGATGATCGGCCACCCCAGCTAGACAGAGGCCAGAGCCCTGGCCCAGCCGCCTGTACGGCCAGCTCACTTGCCCAGCAGCTGGGTGACCTCCTGCAGGTGCTCCCGCACCACCTGGTCCAGCACGGCGTAGACGTCTCGGCAGGCCTTGCTGGCGGCGTCGATGACGCGCTCCAGGTGGTCCTCGTGCAGCCGGGCGTTCATCTCCAGCAGGGCAATCTGGTCCGACTTGGGCAGCAGCGCCAGGGCCAGCTGGGGGCCCCCGGCCACCTCCTCCACGTAGTTCAGGTCGGCCAGTGGCACGTCCTCAATGAAGCCGGCGGAGCAGGCACACACGTAGTCCCGCATGGGGATGCCAGCGTCAATGACCGCAAGGGTGGCGGCGTTCACAGACGCACAGTAGTTCCCGCCGTCTGCCTGCAGGATCTGGAGGGGGGGCAGGTTTTCAGAGGAGGAGGGAGGAGACTTGTTCCAGGCAGCCCCCCCCAAGGCCCAGGCTCAGAGCCCCCCCCCCATCAGCCAGACAGCAATGGGCCTGCCCAACAGCCCCTGTGCTCCAAGAGGGCCCGCCTGGAGCCCAGAGGTGGGCGCGGTGCCGACCCTCTCTAGGCTGCCACTTCCTATGGTGGGTTGGCAAGTCCCCTTGCCCCAAGGCTGCCCGCCCGACCTGTAGTTCAGCCAGGTTTCAGTCCTGAACACAGAATGGGGAGGTGGGAGTGACCAGGGGCCTGGCAGAATCCCTCCCTCCCACCCCTGGAAGCTGCCTGCCCCTCAGCTTAGAGTTCACAAGGCCTCTTTGTGTGCGCGCTTGTGTGTGTGTGCACGTGCGCAGTCCCCCAGGGCAGAGCTGCAGAGCTGGCTCCAGGGCAAGATGCCCAATTGCCCCCCTTCTCAAATGCACTGGGGTAACAGAAGTGCATTGAAAACAGATTGTGGCTGTATTGGAGACGCAGCCCCGGACAGGCTGAGCCAGAGGCACCCACACTTAGTCAGCACCGTCTAGTTTTGTTACGGCCCAGGGAACCCAGGTACAGGGCCGCATGCACCAGTGCCGGGCCCCGAAGCTTTCAGATATTTTGGGCCGCCTCTGAACTCTTCAGGAAAGCTTCTGCCCCTGGTGGACGGGCCCCACGTTCTCCTCCCGCCTTTACAAACAAGGCCGCTGCCGCTCCGCTAATGCATCACTTTCCCCGCTCTATTGCCTTGTTTACTCTGTGCAGCCAACCCCCAACCTTAGGCAATCCAGCCGCAGGTACGCTTCTCCTCACAAATGAACCCAGACTTGCATAGACACTCCCCACCCACCCACCCACTCCTAAAGCAGAAGAAACACAGGCAGACATCTGAGGGGCAAGACACGGAGGAGCCGGGCACTTCTAAGTTGTGCCCCAAAGGGGAAAAAACCCCTCCCAAACAGACCAGGCTTGCATGGAACCTCCCAGCGATGCAGTCTGCATGAGCAGCCCAGCTCAATGAGCGATGTAAGTCTGGCCTTCGCAAGTCCCCGGAGGCCAGATCTGGAGACCCCTGCCTTAGGCTGATTTCTCGACATGCCACCTTGGTGGGCCCTAGTCCCCGTGGGGCCCCTGGGCTTCAGCCTGCTCAGCATGCTCGGCTAATACCGCCCCGCCAGAGTAAGCCCCAGGGATCTGCCCCCCTCGCCTGCCCCAGGCCCACCTGGACGTAGATGTCGATCTGCGAGCGCGGGTAGAGCTGCGTGAGGATGGCGGCCTCGAAGGTCTGCTTGAGGTGCAGAGTCATCTCGCTGGACTTGCGGTCGCCGTGGGGGCGCCGCTTGCGCTCGCCCGTGCTGAAGGTGGCCATGCTGTACTGGCAGTTCACCAGCGCCTGGTCGTGCAGGGCTTTGCTGCGGGAGCCGCGCATCTGCGGAGGGGCGAGAAGAGGCAGCGGCCGTCAGGGCGGGCCGGGCCTTGGGCCAAGCGGCAGGGGCTTCAGCCCGGCTCCGCCTCAGGCCGGAGCTGCTCCTCCAGGCGCCGGCAGGTCCGTCCCGTCCCGTCCCGTCCCGTCCCGCTCACCTCGTGGGGCCCGTAGACGACGGCCAGCGCCTTGGTGTTGCCCTGTTCCAGGTAGGCGGAGCCGTCGGCCTGGGCGAAGACCCCCATGCGGGCGCGTATCTGGCGCAGCTCCCCGGCGCGGCGCCCGTCCAGGCGGTAGCCCTGCTCCGACAGCAGCTCCAGCCCGGCCATGAGGACGACGGGGCCGGGCGGGACTACGCTTCCCGGCGTGCCCCGGGTCGCCCTCGACGTCAGGCGGTCAGCTCCGCCCGCAGCAGCGCCTCGGTCAGGCTCCGGGGGAGCCGAGATGCCAAGGACGCCTCGCGCGCGCCGCTAAAGGCCCGGGAAAAAGCCGCACTCGCAGCGCCGCCTTCCTCAGTTGCAGTCCTGCCGTGGACACGCGTGGGTGCGCATTGCACGGAGACGGCAAACGTGGGAAGCGCTGGTCCCGCACCGCCGCTGCCTGCCACGTGTGTGGTGCAGATGGCTTCCCCGGAGCTTTTGGTGCATCCCAGGAAGCCGGTCCTTCCTGCCCCGCAGGCCAGTCCCCTTTCCGAGTTCCCTGGAGTGCCGGGGGAGGAGTGTGCAGCGGGCGGGCGTTCTGAAGCGGGCTCCCCGCAACGTCCAAGGGCCGCGTCTCGGCTGCTGTCGCGGGCGCGCTTTCCCGGCTTCTCTCTGCGCGAGCCGGACCCGCCCGGATCCCTCCCACGGTGGGCGGGGCGTCCAGAGCTGAGGTCCCGACGGGGAGAGCGCCGTCCTACTGCCGAGCGAGCCCCTCCAGGCCCCGCCCGTGGAGCTGGCCATTTGGCCGGAGAGACAGAGAGGCGGACCCAGGAGTCCGGGCTTCTGGCTACCTCCCACTCCTACCCAACCCCTTCTTCCGAGAGAACCCAGGCGTGAGGCGCCCCAGTCGCATCGCCCCCGGCACCCGCCTTGGGAACCTCGCTGCTCTGGTCCCCTCCGGCCGCCCTTGGCCGCAGCCCTCGGACTCTGCAGGCGCTCCGCTGGCCATGGCTGTGCCCGTCCCGGGCAAGTTCCAGTTCGCCATAGACCGAGGCGGCACCTTCACCGACGTCTTTGCCCGCTGTCCCGGAGGGAAGGTCCGCGTCCTGAAGCTGCTCTCGGAGGACCCGGCCAGCTACAGCGATGCTCCCACCGAGGGCATCCGCCGCATCTTGGAGGAGG
Source organism: Lerista edwardsae (assembly GCA_029204185.1). Classification (NCBI taxonomy): domain Eukaryota; kingdom Metazoa; phylum Chordata; class Lepidosauria; order Squamata; family Scincidae; genus Lerista; species Lerista edwardsae. The sequence goes on along the minus strand of JAJKFI010000036.1, from coordinate 607,916 downwards.
TAAGCGGCGGCAGAGGCGGACGATCGAGGGCAGCCCCGGCTGACCCGTGCAGGCCGTCGGGGGGGCTCTCCGAGGCTGTGTTTCGGCCAGCGCGGCGGCGCTCAGAGGCAGACAATTGCGGCAACAGCACCCGGTGCCGATCCAACTGCTCCAGAAGGGCCGCGACGAAGCCGCCCCGGTGCTTGACGCCGACGCCCCAGCCAGCCCGGAGGACTTTGCCTGGCGCCTGCATCGCCCGGGGGGTGGGGAGCCGCTCAGCTGGGGTGCGATGCAGGGAGAGAAGCCCTGCTCCTGGCATCACGGGCAGCCCTGACCCTTTCGGGCACGAGAGGGGAGTGGCTCCGGCAGCTGTCCCTGCTGAGCGAGCTCCGGCCCGACGGCCCATCGGGCCAAAGACGCTCCGGCGCCTGCAGGGACGTGCAGACGCTTGCCGAGGCTGGCGAGCCCGTGCTTGTGGCGGCTCCTCCCCACGTAGCCCCGCCAGCCAGCCCTGGGCACGGAGAAGTTCCTCCCCACGGAGCGAGGCCGTCCGCGGGGCTCAGCCTGGAGCAAGGGGCCCCCTGGGGTGGGGGGCAGCGGCTCACGACCTCCGGGGTACCTCAGTGAGGAGGGCGGGGCGCCCCTGTTCAAGCAGCCCCGCTGGCCCTGAACGCCTCCTCGTTGCCGCCCCCCGCCCCGCCCCCCAGGAGTGCGGCGTCCCCTTCCCGAAGGAGCGGCCCTTGGACACGTCGCGCATCGAGTGGATCCGCATGGGCACCACGGTGGCCACCAACGCCCTGCTGGAGAGGAAGGGGGAGCCCCTCGCCCTGCTCATCACCAAGGGCTTCCGCGACCTGCTGCACATCGGGAACCAGTCGCGGCCCCGCATCTTCGACCTGGTGAGCGGCGGGCGCGACTGAGGGAGGGACGGAGGCCTGACGGACAGCTCCTAGGAGTTGGCTGGAGGGCAGGTGGTGGCGTGGGCAAGATCTCTGGGCTCCAGCCGGCTCCAGGCACCTGGCAGGATTGAGGAGCTGGCCCCGCCTGTCTTGGAGCCCAGCTTCGCCCACGCCCTCCCCCCCCCGCTTCCTGTGACCCCCGCCTGGCTCTTCGTAGTGGGGCAGGACGTTTCCCCAGCCTGGCTGGACCGACAGCCGTCCTTCGCTCCGCTCCGAGGAGCAGCTGCGGCCTCTGGAATGTCCCTCAGCGCTGCGGCTGGCAGAGGGACGTCGGGGCTGAAGCAACACACACACGCCCCCCCCCCCCGGAACCTGTGCCCTGCGGGCAGCGGCCTTGAGAGTCAGCACTTGGTGGCCTCCAGGGCCAGAGTCCTGGGCATGCGGGGCCTGTTCTAGGCACACCTGGGGAGGGGGCGCAGCAGCCCCAGAGAGGAGTTGCCCGCTGCAGCTGCCCGCTTTCCAGGAGACCCCCTCCCGGCCTTGCCCCCCGGCTGGCCCTCTGCAGCTCTCCCCAGCCGTGCTGCCTCCCGCGTGTGGCCTTCCAGGCCTCTTGCCCCGCCCCCTCTCCGTCCGCAGCTCAGGCCTGCCTGCCTGCCTGCCAGTGTGGGAAGCGCTGAGTCCTGGCCATGTTGGCCCTCTGGGTCCCTTCACTGCCCGGTCCCCTTGCAGCTCGGAGAGGCTTCGCTTTCACCCTGCCTGCCTGCCTGCCTGCCTGCCTGTGGAGGGGGGGGGAGGGGGGATTCCCGCCCCAGCAAGCAGCCGTGATGGCGGAACTGGGAGCTGGCGGTTCTCTGCGCGTCTGTCCCTGCAGTGCGAGAGCGTCTGCTCCGAGGCCTGTCTCCAGCGCCTTCCTGCTCCCCACCCCCACCCCGATTGGGCTGTAATCCTACGCATCTTTACCTGGGAGTAGGTCCCGTTAACACAACGGGACTTACTTCTAAGTAGGCATGCTGCGGACGGGGCTGTCCGCTGAGCCCGTGCTGCATGTGGAATGCTGCCCTCCTCTCTTCCTCCCCCCAGGCAGTCTCGGTGCCGGAGGTGCTGTACGAGGCTGTGGTGGAGGTGGACGAGCGCCTGGTCCTGGGTCGGGAGGGCTGCCGGCTCTTGGGCTCGGCCCAGCCAGTCACAGGTCAGAGCTGCAGCCAGGGTGGGGGGCAGGAAGGCCAGGGACGCCGCTGCCTCTTGGCTGAGCCCACCCGGCCTGGCTTAGCGGCTTGTGCCAGGGCTGGCCCCTCCCTGGGGGGGGAGGGCAATGGAGGGGGCGGTGGCTGCTGCTGCTGCTGCTGCTGCTGCTGCTGCAGTGGGTGGGGGTGCAGCTGCCCGGCCTCGGGCGTCCACTTTGTCCCGGCTCCTCCTCTGCTCCAGGCTTGACAGGGGAGTCCTTGGTGGTGCAGAGGCCGGTGGACCTGGAGGCCCTGCGGGGACCACTGGAGGGGCTGCTGGCCCAGGGCATCCGCAGCGTGGCAGTGGTCCTTCTGCATTCCTACATGTGAGTTCTGAGCCAGGCGTGGGGGGCGGGGGGGGGGGGTCAGTGTGTTCCCCTGGGCCGCTGCCGTCACCACGGCTGGAGCCTGGAAGCGAGGGAGGGCCAGAGGAGCCCCATCCCTGCGGGGTTGGCCGGGGTTCTCCCAGGCGCTCTGCCTCTCGGGCACAAGAACTCCGGGGGCAGTGCAGGAGGTGGGATGCCAGCGAGCGGCCCTGCCCGGCTCAGGAGAGGAGGAAAAGGGAACCTGGGCAGTGTCCGGCCAGTTGACCTTCAGGTTGCGGACGATGCTGGAGCGTCCAGCGGTCTGTCTGCAAGCCACAGGGCCGTGTGGGGCGGTAGGCAGGAGCGGCTTGGTTTTTTTGGGGGGCGGGGGATGAGAGCAGAGGGCGTTTTCCCAGGGGACTCCTGCAGGGAGCTGGTGGAGGCCTCAGCAGGCCTGTGGCACGAGGAAGGACACGCTGGAAGCGGGACCCCTGCTTTGTGTGCCTGCTCGGCCCAGCGGGTGGGAGAAGCAGGCCGCTCGGGAGTCCGTGGCCAGGCCTTTTTCACGGGCCAGCAGCCAGGGACTGGGACAGACGCCTGCCCTGGTGCTCCTGGGAGGCCTGTGGTCGGAGAGGCGGGTTGCCCAGGAGCCCCGTCTCGCTAAGCAGTGGGGGCACGGAGGACCAGAGGGCCTCTCTGCAGCCCCCAGCGGGCAGGGTGGGCGGGTGGGCGGGCTTCTGCCTCAGAGCCCCTGCTGCCGCGGCCGTAGAGCACAGCGTGCAGGTGAGCAGCCAGAGTCGACTTGCAGGTCTCTTCTGGCCCCTGCCCTCCAGCCTCTGGTGCTCTGCCCACTGGAGCGGAGTGGAGCAGGGCTGGGCCCTGCCCTGCCCGGGTGACGGCTGGCTCCCTCCTGTCCCTGGCAGGTGGCCCGAGCACGAGCGGCAGGTGGGGGAGCTGGCCCTGCAGCTGGGCTTCCAGCAGGTGTCGCTCTCCTCCGAGGTGATGCCCATGGTGCGGGCAGTGCCCCGCGGCTACACGGCCTGCGCAGACGCCTACCTCACGCCTTGCATCCGCCGCTACCTGGACGGCTTCCGAGCCGGCTTTGCATCCCAGCTCCAGGTGAGGAGGAGGCTTCGCTCTCACCGGCTGCCCCCAGCTGCGGGCACTTATCCTCTGGGTCCGGCAGGGCTACGAGGCACCTGCCAGCTGCAGCAGCGGGTCTGGGCTCAAGCCGCCCCCCTGCCGCCCCCAGGCCAGCTCTTGCCTCTGCCCTGAATTCCTGCCCGGCGGCCTTAGGCAAGCCCCCTCTCGGCCTCGCCCCCCCCCCGGCTGCAGTGTGGGGATCGTATCTGCAGCTGGCAGAGTGGCTGCAGGGACACTGCCCTGAAGCGCGTGCGAAGCCCTTTGCGGGCCCCGAGTGCTGACCGGCTGCGGAGGAGGGGGCTGGGCGGGAGGGGCGTCCACTTTGTGACTTGGAGAGCAGCCGGGGGGGGGGAGGCTCCCTCGCGGGCGTCTGGGCCGTCAGCCCGAGGAGTTTGGGGCAAGTGGCTGTCGGGGCTTTGGCTCGTCTTCCTCCCCTCCTTGCAAGAAGCTGCAGAAAGTGGCCTCCTGGGGACGGCAAGAACTGGCCGGGGGGAGGCAGCTGAACGCAGCCCCAGGCAGGGTTGGGGCCGCCTGCTTCAGGCCGCAGCACCCCCCACGTCGTGGCAGGGAGGGGGGAGTTCTGCCAGCAGCGGTGGGCACATGTCTAGCAGTCGGGTGACCCCGTGCTCTGTCCCCACAGGGTGTGCCAGTCATGTTCATGCGCTCGGATGGGGGCCTCACCCCCATGCAGGCCTTCAGCGGTTCACGCGCCATCCTGTCGGGCCCCGCGGGGGGAGTCGTGGGCTACGCAGTCACCACCTACGGCCGGGCAGAGGGGCAGCCCGTCATTGGCTTCGACATGGGAGGTAGCCATGGGGGGGGGCTGGCGAGGCGGAGGTGGAGGAGCCCCCCATGGGGGAAAGTGGGGTTGGGCTGAGGCGCTCCCTTTCCCGCTCCAAACCGGGGTTCTGGTGGGCCCCCCACCCTCCCCCCGCCCCCCACAGGCACCTCCACGGACGTGAGCCGCTACGCCGGGGCGTACGAACACGTCTTTGAGGCCACGACTGCCGGCGTCAGCATCCAGGCCCCGCAGCTGGACATCAACACGGTGGCTGCTGGGGGCGGCTCCCGGCTCTTCTTCAGGTGGGCTCTGGGCTCCTCCCCCTGCCTCTGCCCAGGTCAGCCCGCTGGGGGGTTCGTGAGGGTCTGGCTGCTGCCCATCCTGCACGTGCCCTGGCCTCAGGCTACCCTTTCCAGGGCCTGCCTGTGCCCGCAGCAGCTTGCCCTCCCTGCCCAGGCTGCCTGATGGGAGTGGGCAGGCGATGTGGCACAGTTCTGGCCCCCCCATCGGACTGTCGGAAGGAGAGGGCTGCAGTGCTCTGTTGACTAAGCTGCTCCTAATCGGGTCACGAGGCCGGCGGCAGCTCTTTGCAAAGCTCCGTTTTCCTTACTCACGGCGGCGCGGCCAGCCCCACAGCCACCTGCCTGCGCCCGTCCGAACGCAGCGGGCTTGCGCTTGCTTCAGAACCCGCGCAACGCTGGTGCAAGCCGAGTGGGTGGCTGCAGCTCGCGAGATGCGCTGGGGGGGTGACGGCCTTTTTCTCCTGCCACAGGTCTGGGCTCTTTGTCGTTGGCCCCGAGTCGGCAGGGGCCCACCCTGGCCCCGCTTGCTACCGGAAGGGTGAGGCAGCGCTGTCGCCTGGGCTGCTGGGGCAGGACTGGCGAGGCGGGCGGTGGAGGCTGACGCCCTGCTTCCGTCCCGCTGCTAGGGGGACCCCTGACGGTGACTGACGCCAACCTGTGCCTCGGGCGCCTCCTGCCCGACTACTTCCCCTGCATCTTTGGGCCCAGCGAGGACCAGCCGCTCTCGCGGGCAGCCGCCCACCAGGCCTTCCAGGAGCTCACCGCCCGCATCAACGCCTTCCAGGGCCCCGGCTCGACCCTCTGCCTGGAGGAGGTGGCCATGGGCTTCATCCGGGTGGCCAACGAAGCCATGTGCAGGCCCATCCGAGCCCTGACGCAGGTATGGGGCTGTGGCCACTCCCTGCTGGCCTCTCTCCTCCACCTGTTGCTGTCCCGGCAGTGGGGAGCACTGGGGGGGGGGTTGGAGAGAGGCATCCTCCGCCCGTACCCCAGGGCCACTGCGCGGTGTCCCCACCCCCATCAGAAGGGAATCCTTGGCCCGGCAGCCCAAGGCAAGCCAGGAATGGCCGCAGTCGGCTGGGACGGGGGGGGGAGGAGGTCTGCTGCCGCCCCTGGGTGGGTCCAGGAGGAGGAGCCTCCATCTGGGCTTGAGGAGGGGCAGCTGCTCTTCTGCGGAGGCCGTGCAGCGCCTGGCTGTGGGGGCCACCTGGGGTTCGGGGATCGGAGGAAGTTCCAGATGGGGGGTACTCCAGCGAAAAAGTGGCGGTGGCAGCAGGTCTGGGGGAGCCAGTTGAGGGGGGGAAACGGGTGTGGTGGGCCAACGGTAGGCAGGCATCTCAACTGAGAAGGGTCAGTGTGCTTTGTCCCCCTGCCCGGTGTTGGGCGGCACTTCTAAGCAGCAGGAGGCAGAAGTGGGGAGTCGGTGCCCCTGGGGGTCCCCTCTGGCCTCTGCTCCCCACCGTTCTCTTCTGCTGCTGTTTTGGCAGGCCCGGGGCCACGACGTGTCGCGCCACGTGCTGGCCTGCTTTGGCGGCGCTGGGGGGCAGCACGCCTGTGCCATTGCCCGGACCCTGGGCATGAGCAAGGTCTTCATCCACAAGTAGGTGTTGGGGGGCCCTGCAAGGTGCTGGCGGGCCAAGGACGGAGAGCGGGGTGGGGGGGCGCCATCCCTTCGCTGGGTGACACCTCTGGCAGAGAAACCGTGGGGTGGGGGGAGCGGGTGAAAGTGCAGGGCAGGGGCCAGCCCCCTCGGTGCAGCGGGTGCTGTGGAGTGCCTTGGGGCTGCCCCACTTTGCCCCATTGCAAGGCTCCTTTGGATGGGTTCCTTTGGCTTCCTCTGGCTGGAGGGAGGTGTGGCGGCGTGGACTGGTGTGCAGCGAGTGGCAGAGGCGAGAGTCCCGCGGCCTCCTTCCCCTGAGCCCCCCAGGGCCTGCCCCTGCCTCTGCGTTGGCCAGAGCCGTGTGGCTGCCCATGCCCGAGAGAGAGGGAGCCTGGCAGAAACGGGGCCGTGGGCCACACGGGGGGGGGGGAGGCGCGCAGGGCTGGAGGTGCAGCCAGACCCAAAGGCGAGGGCGTGCAGAGCCTGGCCCCAGAGAGGGTTCTGGTGTGGACGGCCCTTGCTCCAAGGGAGGTGCCCTGCAAGGGGAGGGGGGCTGGCTTCGTGCTTGCCCTGCTGGGGTGCTGCTTGAGGGTGCTCCTGGCTGGCCTGGGCCTGTTTCTGGGGCGAGGAAAGGGTGGGGGGCTGCACTTGCCAGGCTTTTTTTTGGAAGGAAGGACCCCCGCTGATCAGCAGGTGGCCTTCAGAGCCTGGTCTCCTCCCCCCCGACACCGTCTCCTCAAGGGAACCCCCTGCAAGAGTTGCAGCCAGGGCTTGGTGGCAAAGGGGTGGGGAGGGCTTGTCCTGGGCTCGGGTGAGGCTGGCGGTGGGCCTCGCCCTGCCACAGTCTGCATGCCAGGGGGAAGCCCCGCCCTGTTCCGTGTGGAGTTTTGGTTCTTGTGCCGGCAGGGAGGCCAGGGCCATCTGCAGTGCTCTTGCTGAGTGGCTGGACGGCCGATGGCCTCTTGTGGGGCAGAGCCCCGAGTGACCCTCCGCATGCCTTTGAACAGCCTCTCTGCATCTTTTCAGGGCCCAATCCAGGCCTTTCCTCACAGTGGGGCTGTCCCAGAATGGGAGGGAGGGAGGGAGGGAGGCAGGGAGGGGCAGGCTCCTCTCCCGGCAAGGAAGGACGAGGATGAGACCTGCCCCCTCCCCTCCACAGCTTTGGGGCTGGCCCACCCCACCCCACCCCCCAGAGACCAGGAGTGGGGCCGGGGTCCTGCAGCCAGACCTGGCACTCAGCCCCCCTCCTCTCCTCTCGTGCCAGGCACAGCGGGATCCTGTCCGCCTACGGGCTGGCGCTGGCAGACGTGGTGCAGGAGGTGCAGCAGCCCTGCTCCCTGCCCTACGGGCCGCCCTCCTTCGCCCGGCTGGACGAGTGCGTGGCTGCGCTGGAGCGGCAGTGTGTGCGAGCCCTGGAGGCGCAGGGCTTCCCCAGGTAGGGCAGGGCGAGGCCGGTGCAGCCCCCCCCCAAGGGCTCCCCCCATGCTCTGGGTTGGAGGGCAGAGGCCTGGACACTGCCTGGTGTGTGGCCTGGCGGGCGAAAGGAGGCTTGTGCGAGACCCACGCGCCCCTCTCCCCCCAGGTCGCAGATCAGCACAGAGGCCTTCCTGCACCTGCGCTACGAGCGGACAGACTGTGCACTGATGTGCTCCGCCAAGGGCCACCCGGCCACCCCCGACACCTGCCGCAGTGGCGACTTTGGGGCTGCCTTTGCTGCCAGGTCCGTGAGCTCCCCCCCCTCCCCGCCCCCCTTCCATTGTGCGTGCTTTGGCCACTTGCACCACGGTGCTCTGCCCGCCCCCCCCCAGGTACCTGCAGGAGTTCGGTTTCACCATCCCCAGCCGGACCATCCTGGTGGACGACGTGCGGGTGAGAGGCACGGCCAGTTCTGGATTGGGCCAGGAAGAACCGCTCTCGGCCAGCAGGGGGCTCCCCCGCCTGGAAACGGTACGGCTCCACCACCCCCTCTCCCGCACGTGCACGTGCCCCCTTTTCCGCCAGCCGCACCACACCACACCCCTTGGGAAGTCTGCCCCAGGAAGTGTGGCCTGGATGTGGCAGTGGAAGAGCCGAGGACTGGGAGAGAGTGGCGTCTCCCCCCTGCCTGGCCCCCCATCCACCCCCAGGGACCTGCAAGAGCAGTGCCTGGGGCTGAGTGTGTCCTCATAAGAACATAAGAAGAGCCCCCTTGCTGGATCAGGCCAAAGGCCCATCTACTCCAGCTTCCTGGATCTCACAGCGGCCCACCAGGTGCCTCGGGGAGCTCAGTAGACAACAAGATGCCTGCATCCTGGGGCCACTCCCTTGCACCTGGCATTCTGAAGTAGCCTACTATTAATGTAAGGAGGTTGCATAACCCGTCGTGACCTGTAGCCCATGATGGATTTTTCTTCCAGAAATCCGTCCAATCCCCTTTTTAAGGCATCTAGGCCAGATGCCATCACCACCTCCTGTGGCAAAGAGTTCCACAGATTAACTACCCGCTGGGTAAAAAGGTATTTCCTTTTATCTGTTTTAACTCTCCCAATTTCAGTGGATGCCCCCTGGTTCTGGTGTTGTGAGAGGGGGAAAAGAACATCCCTCTATCGACTCTATTCCTCCCGTGCGTAGTTTTGTATGTCTCAATCATGTCCCCCCTCAGGCCCCTTTTTTCCAGACTGAAGAGCCCCAAACGCTGCAGTCTTCCTTCATAAGGGAGGTGCCCCAGCCCCGTAGTCCTTTTTGTCCTTGCGGGTGGCCCCTGCAGAGCTGGAGTGCCAGGTCTGGCCTCCGTGGCCTGTGGCTGCCGGGTCACATCTGCCACCTGCCGGCAGCCACAGGGTGCTGGGAAGGGGCGCAGCAGGAGGCACGGCTGCAGGGGCTGTGGCCCGAGGGGCACTGGCCAGGCCCACAGAGGCGGGCCCCAATGCAGTCGTTCTGGGCCTCCTCAGGACCCCTCCTGTGGGGCTGTGTGAGCAGCCCCCAGCTGCCTCCCGGGGCGGAGGCCCCTCCCTGAGCAGTCGGAGCTGTGCAGTCCCACTGCCCCCTCCCGAGCCAGGCCCTCTTGGGCGTTCCCGGGAGAGGCGCAAGGGCTGGCCTCGGCATCGTTCCCTGCTCTGGGCCCTCCGAGTGGGTTGGGGCAGAAATGGTGTCTGTGCGGCTGAGAAACACCCCCCAAATTCCTGGGCTCCAGCCTTGAGGAGTCCTGATGACCCAGGAGCTGGAGTCGTTCCAGCCGGACAGAGAATGTCTGGATCACGACCTCCCCAGCCTTGTGTTCCCCCCCCCACAGGTGTCTCGCTGTTATTTTGAAGACGGCTACCTGGAGACCAGCGTCTACCTGCTGGAGGACCTCTCCTGGGGCCATTCTGTCCCCGGCCCCAGCATCATCATTGACCGGAACAGGTGAGTGTGGGTGCAGGTAGGCTGGCCGGCCCCCGTGGCGGAGGGAGTTGCGGCTGTGCTGTGAGGCTGCAGCTCTTTGCTGGGGGGCCCGCCCCTCCCAGGCCTTGCCGCCAGCCGCTGCTGTGACCTGGTGCCTGGAGAGGTGGGGCGGGGGCTGCCTCCAAGGAGCGAGTGGGGCGAGAGGACCCTGGCTCTGACGGGCTGCCGCTCCGTGCCCCCAGCACCATCCTGGTGGAGCCCGGCTGCACCGCGTCTGTGACCCGCCTTGGGGACATCTGCATCGCTGTGGGATCTGGGACTGAGCGCCCAACTGGCCCCCAGGTGGACCCCATCCAGCTCTCCATCTTCTCCCATCGCTTCATGAGCATTGCAGGTGAGTGCAGGGCATACAGGTGAGCGTGAGCCGGGCCCAGGCAGGGGGAGGGAGGCCAGGGACCTTGCAGAACGGAGTGGCCCACTGTGTCTTTCTCCCCCCCCTCCCAACAGAGCAGATGGGACGCATCCTGCAGCGCACAGCCATCTCCACCAACATCAAGGAGCGGCTGGACTTCTCGTGTGCCCTCTTCGGACCTGACGGGGGGCTCGTGTCCAATGCACCCCACATCCCTGTTCATTTGGGGGCCATGCAGGAGACGGTGCAATTTCAGGTAGGAGACCGGATTCTCCCCCCCCCCCAGCACCTTCTCCTGCAACCGGCTCTGTGAAACTGCGTCCTGCGTGGCTCGTGGCAGGGCCCCCTGTGGCGGAGGGGGGCTGGCTGGCTCCTCCCCCGCAACACCCTCTGCCTGTGCTCGCCCCAAGGCTGCTCCCCAGGATCCTGGCTCTGGGCTGCTGAGGCCGTCACGCGCCTGGTCTGCGGATCTCAGCCAGACTCTCCAGATTGCCTGAGTGAATGGACTTGGATTGGGGGTGGGGGCGGTCAGGCTTCTCCGCACGGTGGGGTTTGGCTTGAGGGCCTTGCTTTGGGGCGTCTCCTCGGCCTTCGGGATCCGGTGGTCTGAGCTCTGGGCTGGGCTGGGCTGGGTTAGCTCAGCTGCCAAGAAGTGTAGCCTCTCCTGCCCTCCCACCTGCCACAGCCATGGCCCTTCTCACCCCTTGGTGCAGATCCAGAATCTGGGCTCTGATCTCCACGAGGGAGATGTGATCCTGAGCAACCACCCATGTGCTGGGGGCAGCCACCTGCCCGACCTGACCGTCATCACCCCGGTGAGTTGGTGCGGCACCTGCAGCCTGTGGGAGAGGAATGAGGGGTCAGGTTTTGTGTCCCCTCCATGGCCTTGCCCTTCGCGGGTCGAGAGCCCCCCCCCCATGTGAGTCAGGATTCTCCTTCTTGCCACTAGAGCACGGCCGGGGCTGGCATCTGTTCCCTGCACACCAAGAGGGGCCCCAGCCATGTCTCTTCCCCTTCCCGAGGAGGCCTTGAGCAGGGTCCTCAGCTGGGAGTCTCTGCACCTCAAGGGGCTGGGGGCTCCGGGGGCCACAATAGGAGCCGCCCCCTGTGTGAGCTGGAGGGCCTTTTGCACTCTCCCAGGGGCAGAAGGAAAGGCCTTCCCCTGTGCAGCTGCCCTGCTCTGTTTACAAACCGCCTGGAGACAGGCAGAAGCAGCCGTGAGGTGGCCAAGTTTGCGGGTGACACTAAACTTTTTTGGGTGGTCAAAACCAGAAGGGATTGTAAAGAGCTCCAGAAGGACCTCTCCAAGTTGGGGGAATGGGCAGCCAAATGGCAGATGCGTTTCAAGTGATGCACATTGGGGCAAAAAATCAAAACTTCACCTATAGGCTAATGGGTTCTGAGCTGTCTGTGACAGCTCAAGAGAGAGATCTTGGGGTGCCGGTGGACAACTCGATGAAGGTATTGACCCAGTGTGCAGCAGCAATTAAGAAGGCCAGTTCCATGCTTGGGGTAATTAAAAAAGGGGCTGAGAATAAAACAGCCAATATTATCATGCCATTGTACAAATCGAGGGTAAGGCCACATCTGGAATATTGCGTCCAGTTCTGGTCACCACACTTCAAAAAGGACATAGGGGAACTAGAGAAGGTGCAGAAGAGAGCAACCATGATTCTGGGCTGGGGCACCTCCATTGTGAGGAAAGAACTTTGCTGCGTCCCTCCCCCGAGGGTGGTGCCCGGGACCCCCAGCTCCCCCTTCGTACACTGCTGTGGTGTATCCTGTGAGATGCCGGGAGCTGGGCGAGAGGGCTTTGGCCTGACCCGGTGGGTTCTTCTCATGTTCTCCGTTGCAGGTGTTCTGGCCAGGGGAGCCCCGGCCCGTCTTCTTCGTGGCTAGCCGGGGGCACCACGCAGATATTGGGGGCATCACGCCTGGCTCCATGCCCCCCCGACTCCCACTCCCTGCAGGAGGAGGGGGCCACCTTCGTCTCCTTCAAGCTGGTCCGGGGCGGGGTCTTTCAGGAGGAGAGTAGGTCCCTGCGGAGCCCACTCCTGCAGCCGCTTGCGGTGGGGGGGGCTGGGGCAGGGCCAGCCTGTCGGGTGCTGGGAGGAGGCTGGGGCCGCGCTTCTGCCTGGAACTGTGGGTCTGAGCACCGCCCTGCCGGGATGCCTGGGGAGGCCCTGCAGCAGCGCTGAGGAGCGTTCCGGAGGCGCTGGACAGGAGCCGGGCGTTCTGGGCCCTTGGCGCGTTGGCCCTCAGCGCCCCCGTCCTCTTGCAGTGGTCACCGAAGCCCTGATGGCCCCCGGGAACCTCCCTGGCAGCAGCAGCACCCGCAATCTGCACGACAACCTGGCTGACCTGCATGCCCAAGTGGCAGCCAATCAGAAGGGGATCCAGTTGGTGAATGAGCTGATTGGTCAGTACGGGCTGGAAGTGGTGCAGGCGTACATGGCCCACATTCAGGTGAGGACGGGGGTGCTCAACTGCTCCCTGAAAACCTGGAGAGGTGCCCAGGGGGAAGGGCAGAGTCTCGTGGCCATCCGCAGGAAGCGTCTCTGCCGTGCGGGGGGGGGGGGGCGGGGAAGATGAATGCCCCGGAGGCCTGGCAGCAGCAGGTCCAGCTCCACCAGGTGCCCCGGGAGGGGACCGCAGTGATCATATACGGAGCTGGTTTGAGCTGCCGTCCAAATCAAAAGCACTTGAAAAGCCCCTTCCCAGGTTCTCCTTCGCTGGGCTCCTGCCTCGATGGGTGACTGGCTGCCCACGCAGCTCCCCCCCCCCCACGAAGGTCCAAGCCTTCTGTCTGCTGACGTCGCCCACTGTAGATCTGGCCCCCAGGGAACAGCCGCTCCTCTCTGGACCCTGACTTGGGACGCTCGGTGGGCAGGCAGCCCTGCTGCAGGCTCGGCTCTTCCGTGGCGCGTGGCGTTAAGAGTGTGCACGGTGCCACTGTGCTGAGAGGCCTCCGCCAGGCCCAGTGCCAAGGCAGAGGCGGTGAGGGCGGGGCCAGGCCTCCTTGCCTGGGAGGGGCTGCTGCCTCTCCCGCTGCCCCCCCCACCAGCATCACTGCTGTGCCCCCCCCCCCAGGCTAATGCGGAGCTGTCTGTGAAGGAGATGCTGCGGAGCATTGCCAGGTGCCGGGGGGGAGCCGGGACGCCCCCTGCTGCTCGAGGCCGAGGACTTCCTGGACGATGGCTCCCCCATCCGCTTGAAGGTGACTGTGGACCCTCAGGAGGTGAGCCCCGCGAGGAGGCAGCACTGGGCCTAGGGGGGGCTCGTGGCCGCGGAGGGAGGGAGGGAGGGAGGGAGGGAGTGAGGGAGGGAGGCCTGTGGCGGGGGCTCTTGCTCCAACCGTGCAGTGCTGGCAGTGGGGCGGGGGGGGGGATGCTCCCCCTGCTGCTCCCCCTGCTGCTCCCCAGCCTTGCTGGCGCCCTCCTCCTCCCTCCCGTGTAGGGCAGCGCCATCTTCGACTTCACCAGATCCGGCCACGAGGTGTACGGGAACTGCAACGCTCCTCGTGCCATCACCCTCTCGGCCCTCATCTACTGCCTGCGCAGCATGGTGGGGCAGGACATCCCGCTGAACCAGGTGAGGGAGCCAGGCTGGGGGGTGGGGTGGGGTCATTGGGAGCACGGCCTGCCTGCCTGCCTGCCTGCCTGCTTCAGAGGAGCGTGCGGTGGAGCAGCTGCGTGCTGCAGAGGGTCCTGGGGGAGGTTGCTGCCCTCACCCGGCTGGAAGGTGACGCCCCCCTTCTGGAGAGGGGGGGAGGGGGGAAGCTGCACTCGGAGGCGGCAGCCTTGGGGGGAAGCACCAGTCCTGCTCCAGGGCATCCCCCGTGATCCTTAGCTGGAGGCAAGATCCAGCGCAGTGCACGGTCCTTGCTCCCGGGCTGGCATGTCTGGCCCCAGGGAGTCCCCTTTTGGTGCTGCGTGGGGTCTGCTCACAAATGCAAGCTGAGCCTGGCACTTCCCCCTCCCCCTGCACAGGGCTGCCTGGCCCCGGTCAGGGTCGTCATCCCCAAGGGCTCCCTCCTGGACCCCTCGCCTGGCGCTGCGGTGGTGGGGGGCAACGTGCTCACCTCGCAGCGGGTGGTGGACGTCATCTTCCGCGCATTTGAGGCCTGCGCAGCCTCGCAGGTGAGGAGGGGCTGGGGGGCCGCTGTGTGGGGCGTTCTCAGGTGAAGGGGGGCCCGTGCTGGCAAGCTCCGAGGCCCGACAGACGAGCGCGCAGGGCTCTGAGCCGCGAGGAAAACTGGCCGCTCCTGGGCGGCCAGTCGTGGCACAGTGGCCAGTTGGCATGTGGGCCGCCTTTTGCCAGGGTGTGTGCAACTGGACTGGCGTCGGGGGGGGGGTCCACAGTACCTCTGCTCATGGCTGGGGGGGCATTTGCCCAGCCAGCTCTCACCTGCCACAACACCCCTGGCAGGAGACTCTGGCCTGCAGCCCCCCCCCCGGCCTGCCTGGGGGCTGTGACTGTGTGTCTTGTTCTCCTGCCCCCGGTTGGTGCAGAGCCCTCTGGGGTGGGGCTGTTGGTGAGGCTGCGTGGAGAGCGTGTCGCGCCGTCTTCAGGCCTGGCAGCTGACGAGGGGGAGGTGCTGCCGGCCAGGGTGGGGGGTGGGGTGGGGCTTCCAAAGCGCCTTGGCCTTGGGGAGTCGGGGGGGGGGAAGAGATGTTCTTATTCCCTCTCTCTCCTTGCAGGGCTGCATGAACAACGTCACTTTTGGGAACGAGCAGGTCGGCTACTACGAGACGGTGGCGGGGGGCTCTGGCGCAGGCCCCCACTGGCACGGACGCAGCGGGGTGCACACCCACATGACCAACACGCGCATCACTGACCCTGAGGTGCTGGAGAAGCGGTGGGTGCCGCTCGGAGGGCCTGGGCTGGGCTGCGGCTGGGGGCGGCAGTGGGGGTTGGCTCCCGCAGCACCCTTGCGTCAGCATTGGGGTGTTTGACACACCCTTTGGCTTTGGCTCGGTGGGGTTGGGATGCACCCTGTAGACAGCTAACGCCTGGGGACCTGCGTTGGCGGCCAGGCCTCCTTCCATGGCGGTCCAGCCCCCGCTGTGAGGGGGGAGGGAGGAAGACTTGTGGGGGCTGTTGATGGGCCCGGACCTTCCCATCGTTCCACAGGCAGCTTCAGGGTAGAGGCTGGACTTCTCCGCGCAAGGCGGCGTCATCGCAGTTCAGTCGGCCAGAGCCTCTCTTGGGGACGAGGGTCTTGCCAGGGGCTCCCTCCTCATAGGAACCCTCCCTCCCTCCCTCCCTCCAGGTATCCGGTCCTCCTGAAGTGTTTTGAGCTGGCCCGGGGCACGGGCGGTGCTGGGCGGTTCCGAGGCGGGGATGGGGTGCGACGGGAGCTGCAGTTCCGGGAGGAGATGGTGCTGTCGGTGCTGAGCGAGCGCAGGGCTCTCCGGCCCTATGGCCTGCAAGGTGAGGAGGGGCCACCCCCGCCTGGCTGCCCCCTGGGCCCCAATCCCTTGCTTGGCTCTGCTAGGCTCTGCTCTGTGTGTGTGGTGAGTCCTCGGACCCTCCCGCCTCGCCGGTCGGTGTGGCTAAACAGAGGAAGTGTACGGGACTCTCCAAAGACAGACTCGTAGAGCATCCGGGAGGGGAGGGGAGGGGAGGGGGAACCCCACTAGGACCTACCCCCTCAGTATCCTGGCCTTGTAGCGACAAGGCTGGCATTCTGCTAGGGCCTGTCCCAGAAGGAAGGAAGGGGCCCCACGTTTCCTCGGGTGGACCCCGCTGTGCCCGGAGCCTGCAAGGGCCACTCCCTCACCCAGCGCCCAAGGAGGCTTCGCGGCAGGCGGCCCCCTCCCTCCCAGGCGGGAAGGGTTTTCTGACACGGCCCAGGTGGCTCGGAGCCAGCCAGGGCTCTCTCCGCAGGCAGCCTCGGCTCCGAAGACCTCGGAGTGCCAGGTGCAGGCGCGTGGCCCCAGGAGCCGGGGTTGTCCTGTGGGCCCCCTGAGGCACACCTGGTGGGCCACTGAGACACAGGAGGCTGCGCTAGGTGGGCTTTGCCCGGAGCCAGCACAAGGGGCTCTTCTTAGGTTCTCAAGACCTGCACTGTGGGTGGCAGAGGGCAGGTGCGGGGGGGGGGAGGGGCACCCTGCACTGAGCCCTGCTGCGTTTTCCCGGGCAGTGCCCCTCCCTGCGCTTCCAATGACGGCCTCCCATGTGCAGCACGTCCCTGGTCATGTTGCCGGGGAAAGGCCGGCCCCCTCCCCGAGGAGCTTCGTTTACCACCTTCCTCCCCCACCTTCCTCCCCTTGGGGGCCCAATCCACAGCTTGGTGCAGCAGGAGGGAGGGGAAGTCCTGCTGCCGCCTGTCTCCTCGGTGGGGGGGGCTGCTTGTACCAGCGGTTGGAGAATGGAGCCAAAGGGGGGGGTCAGCAAGGGGCCAGCAGAGCCTCGGGAGCCCGCAGTGCAGGCGGACACAGCCAAGGAGGGACTTGGGCGGAGGACGGCACTGACGGGCAGGGTGTGGAGAGTGCCGGGGGGGGGGGGCTCCAAAGGCCTCGTCTTCACACACCGCTCCGGGCGCTTCCTCCCTGCCAGGGGGCGAGCCTGGCTCTCCGGGGCTGAACCTGCTCGTCCGCCGGGATGGCCGGATCGTCAACCTGGGGGGGAAGGCGTCTGTGAAGGTGTTTCCTGGGGTAAGGACTGCGCCCCACCCCCTGCGCCCCACCCCTTCCTGCCCCCCGGGGGGCTGCACTGCAGCCGTGCAGTGGCTCTTCCCTCCCCCCAGCTCTGCTTGTGGCACCCCCCCTCCAGCAGCCTCCCTCTCTTTCAGGACACCTTCCGCCTCCAGACCCCTGGGGGAGGGGGCTTTGGGCTGCCCACAGAGCCCCCCCCAGCCTCCACCCCCTGCCAGCAGCCAGCCCCTTCTGGAGCGAGGGAGCCTCTACGACTACCGCCTGGCCCAGGAGACGGCCTGATGGGCCCCCCCACCCACATGTGCCGGGGCACGCGAGGGAGGGAGGAGGGAGGGGGTGTTCCAGGTCAGGCGGTGAGAGACATCGCGATCCAGAGGAAAGCAGGGCGGCCCCGGCTCTTGGCCGGCCCCACGGCAAGACTCCTCCTGCCCCCGGAAGGAATGAGGGGGCTCAGCTGGCCCAGAGAGTCCATCGGGGTGGGAGGGGCCCAGGGGCCAGCTGCAGGAGCCTGCGGGGGCTCCACCAGGGGCCGCTGGTCCTGTCCCCCAGCCAGCATGTCAGGACAAGGTTAGACGACCTCCCAGAGGAGCCCTGGGGGAGGGTCAGAGCCCCCCCTGCCCCAGCTCTGCCTCCGCTTTCACTCCAAGCAAACACTCCATACAGTGGGGGGCACTCCATGCCAGGGGCGACGACAACACGTGTGGCGACTGCGGCTGTCCCACTTGCCCCCCCCTTTCTGCAGGCCCAGTTCTAGCAGCCCCTCCTGGCCTTCGTGACTTGGGGGCTGCACTGCTTGACCCACGGCCAGTCCCTGCTGATTCCGGACTGGTCAAGGTGCCCAGATCAGGCCGGGTGTCCCTCTGAGCCACAGGGCCCAAGGGCTGCAGACACCCCAGCCCCTCCCCACTCCAGCGGCCCCCTGCCCCCACGACTGTGGTGCCTCTCACAGGCCTGGCCCTGCACCGAGGAGCCGTTGGCTGGGCTGCTTCAGGGGATTTCCGCGTTCTGACAGTGAATAAAGCTTGGCGTTGAAGACCTGCCTGTGCTCAGTGGCCCCGTTTGTGCCCTCCCACATTGCACGGATGCCCCCCAGTTACGTATGCAAAAGGCGAGCTCTCCAGTGCCCCCCAACGCCCTCAGACTCCCTGCCCGGTGCCCCTCTTGGCATTCCAGAGGACATTCTGTCCGTGCATTCTGTAGGCCCCCCCCCAGGCAGCCCCCGTAGGGGCCCCCACCCTTGACAAGGGAGGGTCTGGGGGACGCTGCCTGTGACCAAGGTCCCTCAGGGGAAGCGACTTCCGACGTGTTCAGAAACAAAAGCACCAGATGTGTGAGCAGCAAAGCACACCAGGAGCCCCCGAGTGGCCCGCAGGGAGGTGCCCATGCGTAGCCAGAACTGCCACTCCAAGTAAGAGCAACGCATCATTGTGTGATGAGCAACAACACAATCTGGGGCGAGGGGCAGCCGGTGGCCCACAAAGTCCCTGCAACGCTCTCATGCGAGGCAAGGCGGGATGTGAACAGAAAGCCGCTGACACAGCAGTGCTGGACTGAGAAGCCCACTGCCCTTGGCTGGGCACCCATTCAGGCATGCCAGCATCCCCGCCTTGAGTAGGCACGTTACACAGGCCCTGGTGTGGGGCCCTGAGACTCCCTCAAAACAAAGACTTCACTGAGGATCCAGACCTCTTGCGGCTTTTGCGCCCCTCCCTGTGACTGGTCTGCGGGTTGCAGATAGTTTGGCTCTGCCAACCCTTCCATGGTCCCAGCCAAGGTGTAATCTGAGTGAAGAAAACCCCTAAAGCTTCGAGTGCACCTTGGATAGAGCTAGGAAGTCCTCCTGAGGGGGAGGCTTCGAGGATGCCTCTGATAGAACCGCCTTCTAAGACGCAGCCCTCCTGCCTCTAGGCTGCCTTGGCCCTCCCGCCACACCGCCCGCTGCAGGACACAAGAACACGAGCAGAGCCCCTGTGCTGGATCAGGCCGAGGCCACCTAGCCCGGCTGCCTGCACCTCACAGGGCCCTCCGGGTGCCTCGGACCTTCCTGCTCAGCAACTGGTGCTGTGTGGTCGTCGTCCCCAGCTTTGCTCCCCTCCCTCCCAATCCTCCGTGCGCAGAGCTCTCTCCATCAGCCCTGATCGGCCACGTGGCATCGGCTAGGCCGTGCTTCCCCACCCAGCCGTGCAGGGGTGCAGTGCTGCCCATGGGGGTGGGTGGGGGTCTGTGCTCTGCTTCCTCTGCTCCTGGGCTCCTGCTTGTGGCAAACCAGTGCAGGCAGTTGGGGAAAGGCTGGCTCAGAGGTGCTTGATGTGGGGTGCCCCCCCCAGCCCCAGAACACTGTCTTTGGGTGCAGTCATTGAACCCTAATGAAGGGGGCCTTTGCAGAAAGGCTCTGATGCTTCTGTAGCTCCAGCAGCCCTGGAGCAGCCTGAAGGGGGGGCCCTTGCCTTGCCCCGAAGACGGGAGCCGCCCACCCCCCTTCTTTGGGACAGGAAAGCCCCGCCTCTGGGTGAGCCCTCCCCCCGCACGTTAGTGTGAACACCTTGTGTTTCACTGCAGCCCTTCGCGAGGCCTGGCCAGCAAGCGGCATCCAGTGCCACCTTGGCAGGGGGCAGGGGCAATGTTGTGGTCCTGCCCCACGGGGTGCTGGGGGTTGAGGGAAGTGGCCCTCGTGCCCCCTGCTGTGAAGGGAAGGGAGCCAGGTCTCTTGGAGAGGACCCCCCATGGACTTAACTGGGCTGGGGAGGGGCTGTCCCCGCAGCTGCTGGAGGAGCCCGGCCAGTTCTTGTTTGCTTCGGCCTAAGGAGAGGTGGGGGTGGGTCTTTCCAGCTCTTCCACTCTGCTCCTGATCTCTCTCTCTCTCTCTCTCTCTCTCTCTCTCTCTCTCTCTCTCTCTGTGTGTGTGTGTGTGTGTGTGTGTGTGTGTGTGTGTGTTAGGACTCTCTGCCTCAGACTGGAACTTCTTGTTTTCAGACTCCTCTGCTTAGTTAGGGCCGGAGGACACGGCGTGATCTTTTTAAGCCTGCTAAGCTCTGCCTGCCCTGCAGGCCTAACCGCCCAGTTCCACCTGGAGACCTGCCAGCGCCTGCCCGCCAACAGCCACACCACCAACGCCAGGCCCTCACTGGGACCCCACAGCTCTGGCAGCGGCACAGCGTTGGGAGGGGCTGAGCGATGCCACATCCCGAGCCCCTCCAGACTGCCCCACTGGATCAGGCCAAAGGGGGCCCATCTAGTCCCGCTTCCTGCATCTCACAGCGGCCCTCCAGGTGCCTCAGGGGCCATACAAGACAACAAGATACGTGCATCTCGTTGCCACTCCCCCTACCACTCCAGGGTAGCCTACCTCTAAAATAAGGAGGTTGCACTAACCATCATGGCCTGCAGCCTGCGATAGACTTTTCCTCCAGAAATCTGTCGTTCCACAGATTAACTACCCGCTGGGTAAAAAAGTACTTACTTTTATCTGTTTCAACTCTCCCAACCCTGTTTTAGCTGATGCCCCCTGGTTCTGGTGTTTTGAGAGAGGGAAAAGAACATCTCTTTATTGACTCTATCCCTTCCATGCATAATTTTGTATGTCTCAATCATGTCCCCCC
Source organism: Lerista edwardsae (assembly GCA_029204185.1). NCBI lineage: Eukaryota > Metazoa > Chordata > Lepidosauria > Squamata > Scincidae > Lerista > Lerista edwardsae. The sequence continues at coordinate 587,651 of JAJKFI010000036.1, read as the reverse complement.
TCAGGCGCCTTTTTTCCTAGGCTGAGGAGCCCCAAACGCTGCAGCCTTTCCTCATCAGGGAGGTGCTGCAATAGGAGCCTCTGTGCAGCAGGGAAGTTGGCACCTGATGTCATTGCCGAGCATTTGGAGATGGTCGTGATGCAGTCCTGAGGCTGTGCAGCAAGGCAGAGGCACGCAGGCGTGGACCCCTTGCAGGGAGTGGTGGATGGCATGCGGCAAGTAGGATGATCCGGAGCCCCTGTCCGTGTTCCCCGCCTGTCGTTGTGCCCAAGAGCTGACCAGAGGCTCCTTCCTTTTCCTTGCCTGGATCTTTGAGACAGGCCTCACACCTGGACGTCGGGGGGGGGGGGCTGCAAGGGTGGCTTTCTTAAAGGCTCTCCCCTCTCCCTGCGCCCATCTCTGCTGCTTGTGCTGGCGGCCAGGGCTGCGGGTGGTGGGCTTCTCCCTCTCAGGTCGCAAGTTGGCAGGTCGCTGCCCAGGCAGGGGAAGCCTTCAGCAGGCAGCAGTGGCCCAGGCAGGCAGGCAGTGCTGCCCAGTGGTCAGGGATGGCACCCTGCCAGCGGCCAGCTCATCCTCTACCCCTCCTGCACAGAATTTTTGTTGGGGGGAGGAGGGAGCTGGCAAGGCTGTGGAGGAGAGCACTAGGCCAACGCGCCCGAAGCGATGCCTGGAGGTGCCCTGCCAATGGGGGGGGGCCTTCCCGGAAAGGCTCTGGGGGTTCTGTAGCTCCAGCAGCCCAAGTGCTGTTGCCCACCGGGAGTGCCAGGACCGGCCTCTCCAGGGACAGCCCTTGGCAGGATCCGGCTGGAGGGCTGCCCACTCCCTGGGCCCACCGCAGTGGCTCTGCTTACTGAGAGGCCCCTCCCGAGACGGGAGGGCAGAGGAGGGCACGGCTCCCAGGCGCAAGCTGGCACGATGCCCCTTCAGTTGCGGCTGGCCTCAGCAGCACCCGTGGGTCACACGCAGCACAGACCCATAGTGGGGCAGGAGGAAGGGGAGGACGGGAGGCGCAAGAGTCTGGCGGTGGTCTGTGCTCTGGGGTCCTCCTCGGTCAGCTGCCGGGCCGGGCTGGGCTGAGGGAGGCTCTTGGCTCCTCGACACACGCCCCAGACTGTGCTTAGCCCTGGGGTGGGAACAGCTCCCCCTCCCTCTTGGCGCACTTCAAGCAGAGGCCGGGGGGCCCACCAGGGATGCTGCAGTCATGACCTGCAAGCCCCCCCCCCGCCTCCTGGGACTGCCCCTGTGAGGTCACCTGCTGCTGGTGCCCAGGCTCCCGAGGGGGCTGGCGGGCCTTCCTTGGTCTCCTTGGGGGTGGGTTTCATAAGAACATAAGAACATAAGAAGAGCCCTGCTGGATCAGGCCAAAGGGGGGCCCACCTAGTCCAGCTTCCTGTATCTCACAGCGGCCCACCAGGTGCCCCAGGGAGGCATGAGACCACAAGATGCACCCTGTTGCCACTCCCTTGCACCCGGTACCAGTAGCCCACCACCCTTGTAAGGAAGTTGCACAACCCATCATTGCCTATAGCCCACGATGGACCTTTTCTCCAGAAATCCGTCCAATCCCCTCTTAAAGGCATTAAGACCAGATGCCATCACCACCTCCTGTGGCAAGGAGTTCCACAGATTAACTACCCGCTGAGTAAAAAAGTACTCCCTTTTATCTGTTTTAACTCTCCCAACCCTCAGTTTTAGCGGATGCCCCCTGGTTCTGGTGTTCTGAGAGAGGGAAAAGAACATCCCTCTATCGACTCTATCCCTTCCCTGCATAATTTTGTATGTCTCAATCATGTCCCCCCTCAGGCGCCTTTTTTCTAGACTGAAGAGCCCCAAACGCTGCAGTCTTTCTTCATAAGGGAGGTGCCCCAGCCCCGTAATCATTTTTGTCGCTCTCTTCTGCACCTTTTCCAGCTCCACTATGTCCTTTTTGAGATGCGGCGACCAGAACTGGACACAATATTCCAGGTGCAGCCTTACCATCGACTTGTACAATGGCATGATAATATTCCCCCCGTAACAATCTGGCGCTGGTCTCCGGAGGCCGTTTGTTCTGCTCCCGTGCGGTTTCCCACAACAGACGCGGTCAGAGGCCTCACGCCTGAACGCTTCCTGGAAGCCACGTTGGTGCTGACGGGGGAGTGGTCAGAGAGCAGGCTGCAGTCTTACGTGCACTCGCCTGGGAGTAAGCGCCATTAACTGTAATGGGACTTTGTTCTGAGTAGACCCGCATAAGCTTGGGCTGATAATGTAGGCCTGCAAAACTGAGGGTCAGGAAAATGTTTTTCAATGTTTATGGTGGTTTTATATGAGTTTGGGGTGCTGGTTCCAAAAATGGCATCAGTTTTGCCCAGTCCCATCTAGTTTCAGAGATACAGATAATTGCCTCGTTAGTGAGAGGAAGCTCATTAAACGGCTTCCTCGTGAGAAAGCCTACACTATGGCTATGTCCTGTCTCTGAAAACTAGATGCGACAGGGCACAGCTGATGCCACCTTTTGGCGCCAACACTCTAAATATACCAAGGAAAACGTCTTGACTTCTAAGGCAGCAAAACGTGTGTTGGCCTGTGTAGCAACTGCTTCCTGACACGGAAACAGGCCCACAACTTCCACTGCGGTTTCCCTGAGGGTTGCAGCAAAGTGAGGCAGGAAATAAAGGAAGGAAATGAACACAGCAAACGTGACATACCCCCCAACTTCCGCTAGTTTCCAGTTTCCAGAGACAGCCGTAGTGTAGGCTTTCTCACGAAGAAGCCGTTTAATGAGCTTCCTCTCACTAATTAGGCAATACTGCATCTCTGAAACTGCCTGCAAGCTGGAGAAGGGGGGACGCTCCCCCACAGCCAGGGCTCCCCGGCCACTGGGGTTCAGCTGGGCTGCTGAACCCGGAGGTGGTCAGTTGCCATCAGGGCTGGTGGCCCCTGACTGGCCTCTGGTCCCCCCGAGATTGGGGCGCCCCCTCTGAAGCCAGATGCCAGCACCATGCGCAGATCAGCCCAGCTCCAGCAGGATTCCTGCCTGTGCCCAGGAATCGGGAGGGCCCCTGTGTGCCCAAAGAGTGAGGCATGCACACACTCTGGGTCCACTGTGGCGCAGTAGGAAGGAGAAGCGCCAGGGCTGCCCAGCGACGTCCTGGAGGGAGGGGCGTCTTCCACACCCCGCCCCGTTTCCCCGTCGGGGCAGTGGAGCGGCTTCTCCTCCCCCACCCTGGTGCCTCCTCAGTTTGAAAGTGACAACACTTGAAAGTAAATGCTGGGACGAGACTCTTTGCCAAGGAGCAGAGCAGGGCAGCAGTGGCACCGCCTGCCCCACCGTGGCCAGAGGCCAGAGGCCAGCCTGGGCGGGGACAGCTGGTGGGACCGGTGGGGGGGGGGTCGTTGGCTGGCCGGTGCTGGCTGTGGCCCCACCTCCTTTGCAGGCATCAGTTCCCAGAGGGGCCCCCACCGCCAGCTCCTCCCTCCTGCACCCCCAGAGCTCTGGCAGCCAGGTGCCCGCACAGGTTACCCCCACCAGGAGCCGTAGACGTCGGGTCAAAGCAGCAGCCCACTTCTCTGGGCGTGTGGCTGGAGGCGCCTCCAGGCAGCCTGGCGGGGGGGCGGCGGCTGTGGAACACGGCCGTCCTCTGTTGTGGTTTGACGGCTGAGGGGGTTCACTGCTAACATGTTGTTTGATCTGCCCCCTGGAGGGTTAATTATTGTGGTTTCGGGGCTCATGTTTTTTTTTAACTGATGGTGGTGGTTGGCTGCTTTGAGTTTTCCCCCTGGAAGAGGAAAGGCAGGATAGAGTCCTTCTAAGGCAACAGGAAAACGTGTCTTGGAGGAAAAGTGTCAGGATGCAGCTGGGGCTGAGCAGCCCCCCCTTCCCCTCAGCTTGGAAAAGGGCGGGCAGGGCGAGGGGCCCTCGTGGCTTCCAGGTCCAGGGGCCCAGCTTCCCCCGGAGGGCCGTCGGCTCCCCCAGCGGGGTCTGCAGAACTTCCCCAGCGCTCCCCCTGAAAGCCGAGGCGACCGGCCTGGGCCTCTTCCTCCCTCCCTCCCCTCAGCCCCCCCTCCCCTTCTTGCTCAGTGCCCAGCGAAGGGGAGTTCTGGGACGCCACCCCTCCCTCGCGCCCGGGCCTCCTTTAATTGCGTGCCTGACAGCCGTGCCCCGCGGTGGACTCCCTCTGGGAGGGGACGCCCCGCCTGCTCAGCCAGCCTCACCGGGCAACGGCAGGAGTGAAGGGCCACAGACAGTCCCTTCTGGGCCCCCTTCAGAGCCTTCGCTCCTGTTTCAGGAGGAATCAGAGGAGATCTATTGGGCTGCTCACCACCGGAAGGCCCTTTATGGCTATTCCCAAGCTATTTGGCACCACCTGGCCACAACGGCAAGCTCTGTGGCCCAGTGGATGCCCGCTGGTGCTAGTACGTTAGAGCAGGGGGCAGGAGGGGGCAGGAACATGGCAGCCTTGAGGGTGGTTCGGGGCCGAGGAGGGGAGTATCAGCAGCAGCAGTGCATGCCACTAACCATCACCCCCAAGCAGACTGGTGCCGGCTTCCCCTGGGCAAGGGAACAAGTGTCCCCTTACCCCAAGGCGGCCCCCAGAAGCCAGAACTCCCCTGCAGGAGACCGTGGGGGCACTGCTGGCGCAGCTGCACTGCGGTGGGGCTGAGCAGGACCGGCCTCAAAGCACCGCACGACCACCGACAGTTGCAGCGCAGGGGCTGGGAGGCTCACGATGGGGGCACGCCACAATTCCTCCCCAGGCCTCGGGGACGGGCCAGGAGCATTTACTGCATTTTGGAACAAAGACAAGGACCCGGCCAAAAACGAGAGCACACCTTTTGGGTTGGAGGGCTGTATTACGGGTAAAGAGACAACAGAGGACACACCACTTCCACGGTTCCATGCCACGCTTGCACAGCCCACGCCCTCCTCCACAGGACACAGCGCACGCCCTGCAGTGCAAGGAGCCTCCTTGGGCACCTGGAGCAGAAGAGGGGCAGCGGAGGGAGCGGGGGGGGCACAGCACTGCTCCAGCCCCCAGTCGGCACCTCCCCCTTGCTGTCCAAGCGCGGTGGCAGATGACGGCTCTGCAGGCAAAGCGAGGGGGCTGCCCGCGGTGTCTCCCGATCGTGGGCCGCTTGGGGCTGCCTCAGTATCAGGCAGACCCAGTTCAAGCACCGGAGAGTCAGTTCAAGGCATCTCGGATACAGGAGTGAAACTACCGCATCCCTCTGGAACAGTGCGCTGGGCGGCACTCTCGGGTCAGGCCTGGGAGACAAAGGCCCCAGTTCAGCAGCTGTGGGGCTCCGGGGGCCAGCCCAGGCAGCTGCTGGCAGTTCACTTCAAAGGAGGGCCGCAACTCCTGCCAGCCAAGCCCCCCGTCCTCCATCCCTTCCAGGCCAGGAGTCTGCTCACCTCTCCGCCAGGGTCCTTCCGCTCAAGCTCTGGCGCTGAGGCTCGGCCCTCTCGCCCGGCTCCTGTGCCAGGGCCTCCTCGGCAGCACATGCGAAGGGCAGCACTCCCCTGCCCACTTCCTCTTGGGCTGGCGGCACTCACTCTCCTGGCTGGGCCATGGATCTCACCAGGAGCTGCAGCCCCACGGGCAAGTGGTCCGACAGGGTGGCCAGCTGGGTGACGAAGGACACTTTCTCCACGGCCTGGTGGTGCAGAGGGGGGCGGCAACGTCAGTGCAGGCAGCAGGGTGTGTGTGTGTGTGTGTGTGTGTGTGTGTGTGTGTGTGTGTGTGTG
>JAJKFI010000036.1:543794-581916 GCA_029204185.1 Lerista edwardsae | reverse complement strand
GTGTGTGTGTGTGTGTGTGTGTGTGTGTGTGTGTGTGTGTGTGTGTGACCACAGGGGCTGCAGTTCCCCCACATCACCTTTGCCAGGCAGTAGCCACGGAGAACGTGCATTTGCCCGGCCCGAGCTCCCCCTGGCAGCTGCCCCTTTGCCCTCTGAAAGGCACCCGCTCTTGCTCTCCCTCCAGCCCCTGCTCTCCCACCTCCCAGGCAAGCAGAGAGGGAAGGAGGGCCTGCTGACCCCACCCCTCCCACCCTCCACGCACAGACCCGCCCAGCCTCCTCCCGCCCCCACTCACCGTCCTCAGCTGCGCGGGGCCGGGGTGCTCACGGTACAGGATGTAGTCGATGCGGCGCCCCTCGCTCCAGCCCGCCGAGAGATCCGGCTGCCCGCTGGCCAGGATGGGGGCTGCCAGGTACGTCCTCCGCCCCTCCAGGTGCCTCAGAGTCCTGGAAGCCAACAGAAGTGAGCGCAGGCAGGCCAGGGCTGCGCCCCCCTCCCCACCCAGAGCAGTGCTCGGCCCTGGGGCAGCCCCCACTGCAGACGAGCCCAGAGGGGTCTGGCGGCTCTGCCTCGCTCTCCTGCAGGATTCCTGAGCAGGAGACGACTTTTGGGGGGTGGCCCAGAAATCAGGCCCACCAGCTGCACCCCCAGACCCAACACTGTTAAGCTGCTGCTCCCCCCCCATCAGGGTGGACACAGGCAGCCCGGCTGAGGGGCTCCCCGGATCTCTACACCCAGCAGCCCGGCACCCTGCCAAGCCCAGCAGGCCCCTCACCTCTGCATCCGCTCAGGGGTCGAGACGGGCTTGTCGTAGATCTTCAGGTAGTTCATCAGGGTGCCTGTGACGAGGGGACAGGGCATGTTGCTGGCCTGCGCAAGGACCATTCCACCCCCAGCCCTGCCCCAGGTCAAGGCAAGAGGGCAGAGGGCAAAGGGGGAACCCGCTCCACCCACCCTCCCCTTGCCAGGCCCCAGCGTGTCCCAGGGGGCTCACCGATGGCCCAAGGCTTGTCCTTGCGGGGCCCCAGGCGACAAGGGTCCTTGTACAGGGTGAAGATCTCGTGGGTCTGCTCCAAGTGATCATCTGGGGAGAGAGCGAGGCGGGAGGTGACGGGGCGCCTCCAGTCCCCAAACCACACCTCCCGCCGCCCTGGCTCCTCCGCCCCACAGACTCACCGGGGGAGCAGTTGTCAAAGTTGAGGTCCCCGCAGTAGATGTCGAAGGCCACAATGTCTCCGGGCTGGCCGTGGGCATCCTGGAAAAGCTGCACCCACAGCAGGCTCAGGCTCAGCTGGTCATGCCGGATCTGGCCGTCACCTGGTTGGGGCAGAAAGCAGGCCAGGCTGGTCTCTGGGCCCCCAGAGTGGACACCCGACACTGCAGGGCTCCCAGAACGCCCCCCACTCCCTCTGGGGATGCGGGCAGGAGAAAGGAGAACTGTGCTGTTCCCCAAAGCATGGGGCAAGGACGGCTCCGCATCAGCACCAGGGCACCCCTGCTCCTTGTCCTGGCCTTCTCTGGGGGAGCATGTGGGGCACGTGCACACTGTCACCCAGAGAAGCCACGTTCCGGTCAGGGGGACACATTTTGCTTTGCTGTTCCTGCCACATCCACTTACAAAAGATATGAGGTGGGATGGGAGCTAGGAAAGCTGTAATTAATCTGTGGAACTCCCTGCCACATGATGTGGTGGCACTTGGCCTAAATGCCTTTAAAAGAGAATTAAACAGACGTATGGAGGAAAATTCCATCACAGGCTGTTGTTGTCGTTGTTGTTGTTGTTAACAACAACAATAATACTTATATACTGCTTTTCAACAGGAATAGTTCACTAAGTGGTTTACATAGTCACATTAATCAGCAAATGGTTCCCTGTCCCAAAAGAGCTTCTGAATGCCAGGTGCAAGGGAGTGGCCACAGGATGCAGGCATCTTCTTGTCCTGTGTGTTCCCTGAGCAGAGGCATTTCTAGGGCGTAGCGGGGGGGGTGGCGCAAGCGATGGGCACTGGCAGCGGAGAGGCGCCACAGTGCGGAAAAACCCACGCGTTGTTTGGCCCGCCCCCCTCGCTTCCGTTTCCCTCCGAAATGCAGCTCTTCCGGGCGCAGGGAGGCGTGGCTGGGCGCGGTGACGTCGCCCTGCCCTGGGCGCGCTCGGCGCCTCGTTCGTCTCTGTCCCTGGGGCGCCTGGTGGGTCGCCGTGAGAGACAGGAGGCTGGACTAGACGGGCCTTGGGCCTCCTTGTGCTCCTCTCCCCCCTCTCTCTGCACCTGCGTTTTGCTGCCAGGGCTGGGCCTGGACTGGAAAAGCCAACGATCGGAGTCAGAAGGAGTCAGAGGGGATGACTGGACTACCAGGCACGGCACCACATACACACGCCAGTCAGCCTAGGAAACTCAGCGCCACAAGATGGTGTGATGGGAAGACGGGGAAAGGACTGGACGTCCGCGTGTGACCCACGACAGTCGAGGAGCCCGTTTCCCTGTGCCAGGGGAGCAGCCCTCTGCCGGTCAAATTCTGGCAACCAGCAGAGGGGGGCAGAAGAGCCGTCCCCCTCTTGTCCTTTGGCCAGCCACAGTGAAGCCAGAGTCCCGAGGCAGCAAGTCCCCAAGGACCTCCTGGCCCACCACCGGTCTGCAAGACAAAGCCACCCCACAGCTACTTACCTTCTGGGGCGTGCAAGTGGGTGCAGTTCACGTACCCCACAATCCGCTGCCCGCGGGAACTTCCCAGCTTCACCTGAGAGAGACGGAGCAGGAGGAGCGTCACATCGTCGTGCCAGGCTGCGAGGGATGCTGGCACCCAAGGGCACAGTGGAACGGGACCTAGCGCTGGGAGCCGCGAGGGGGCCACGTTGGCGGGGGGCGCCCGCCCGACCCTTCAGGGTGGTTCAGGCCAGGCCTGATGGGGGACCCCCCCAGCAGGGCAGCTGAGCCGCACGCCAGGCCCAGAGGCAGCCCGCACCAGGTGCTGAGCCCTGGGGCAGGAGGTCCCGGCTCCGCAGAGGGGCTCTGAGCGGCCCTGGGGGTCACGGCCTCCGAGCACGGCAGCTGTGATGAAGGCAGCTCTCCTGCGAGGGGCAGAAGGAAGGGGCCTCTCGAGAGCAGGCCGCTGCCAGCAGCACAAGCGCCCCCTTGCCAGCCAGCCACGGGGGGAGGAGTGCTGGAATGGCTGCCGCAGGGGGCAGGAGCACCTCCCTCCGGGGACACCCCCCGCAGCGGGGCAGAGAAGGATCCCTGCCAGCCAGCCAGCCAGCCAGCCGGAACCGACAGTCCCGAGCGAGCCAGACGGCCCCAGGGCTTCTGGGAAGGAGGAGTCTGGCCCCAGTGGGCGGCCCCCCCTTGAGCTTCAGTCCCAGATACGTCCTGGCCCCCCTCCAGCAGCCACCCCAGGAAGTCCCCACCCAGTGCGTTGAGGAGGCCCTGCAGGCACACACACACACGCACACACACGCGCGCACACACACAGACAGAGCCGTTCTGGGCAATGAACCTGACGACAGCCCCAAGGCCTCGCCCCTGAGGAGCTGCCAGGGGCCTCCCCCCCCCCCATGGCAGGAGCCCAGACCGTGCTGCTCCTTTGGGCCTGCAGCTCCTCTCCCAGCCTTGGCTTCTGGCTGCAAGGACAAGGCCGCCCCTGGCTGGCTGGCTGGCGGCAGGCTCCCCCCTCCCCCCTCCCCCAGGCCTGCTCCGCCTGCCTCTTGTTTGCCAAGGGCAAAGCCTGGCCACCCCACCCCAGGCAGGCACGCTGCCCAGCGGGAGGGGAGAGCGAGCGGAGGGCGGGGCACGGCCTGCTGGTCTCCTGAGAAGAGAGCCGCAGAGGGGCTGTCCAGGTGGGGGTGGGGGTGGGGGTGGCCCAGGAGCTGCGCTGAGCACAGGGGCAGGGGGGCGTGGCCCATCCACAAGGACTGCGCTCGCGCCGCTCCGCTCTGATTCAAGCACAGGGGCCAGGAAGCGCTGCACCTGGGGGTGCTGGGGTGGGGCTGTACCCTCCCCACTCTCTCTGAAGCAGCTGAGCGACGGGGGGGGGCGCATCCAGGCACCAGGCCCTGCACAAGTGGGACCCCTGAGGAGTGGGACCCCTCAGGGCAGCAGTCCTGGAGCAGGAGTGCCGCCCACCCCCCGTCGCTGGCAGGCCACAGCGGGGCCCTGTGCCAGGTGCCTCTTCTGGATGGGGGAGGGGGGTCCTGCCCGTGCTGGGGATGCGGAGCAGGGAAGGCAGGGGAAGGCCCCCCCCCCCGCACTCACCTGCACACAGAGCAGCCCCTTGGCGGAGAAGGCGTCCTCCCCTTTGCTGTTGGGGTAGTAGTGGAACTGCACGGCCAGCACGGGGTAGCGGCTGGCCAGGAAGAGGCCGCTGTTCAGGAGTTTAGGGGCGGAGCAGCCCACCAGCCCGTAAGTGCCCACGTCGTAGATGATGTGCTCGTAGCAGGGGCCGAGGAGGCGGCGCAGGTGCGTGGAGGCGCACAGGTCAAACACCTCCTGGAGGCACAGGAAGTCTGCGCTGGGGGGCAAGGAGGCCCGGATCTCCCCCAGCGCTGGGGCCTGCCCCGCCCCGTCCAGGGGCATCTCAATAGCCACGTCGGTGTCCGTCCAGGGGGGGGCTCTGGCTCGCGGGGGCGGGGCTGGCGTCAGTGGCTCCGTACTTCTGCCCATCGGGGAGGCCGGAGCCGTTCCGGAGGCCGTCTCCGAGCCCGAGGTCCGGCGCCGCGGGGCGGTGGTGCGCGGCCTGCACGAGCTCCTGGGCGATGCGCTGCGAGCGCCACTGCGTCTGGGACAGGTTGCTGAACTTGGCCAGGCCGTCGGGCAGCAGGCAGACGTTGGCGCAGGCGAAGCGGAAGGCCCGCTCCTCCCTGCCGGGCAGCGCCCACTGCTCCGGCGGGGCCTGGCTGGGGGTGTGCTGGTAGGCGAAGGGGCGGCGGGCGGCCTGCAGGGGCAGCCAGAGCAGGAAGCCCAGCAGCAGGAGGGGCAGGGAGAGCAGCAGCAGCAGCAGCGCCACGGGCAGCTGGACGGCCGCCTCCAGCACGCACAGCCAGCGCCGGCCCACGCAGGCCGCCTCCTCGGCCGTCGTCTTGCGCACGGAGAGCAGCTGGCTGACCAGCCAGTAGCTGGGGAGCAGGAGGGCCTTGGCCACGGTGTCCGCGCCCGCCAGGAAGCGGCTGGGGTAGGGCGACTCCCGCAGGCCCATGGCGGGTCCTCAGGGCTGGGGTCCGGCGCTGTGGAAGAGAGGGCAGAGGGTGAGGAAGGGCTGGCTCAGCAGGGGGGGGGGGGTGCTGGGGCCCTCTTTTCCCCCCCCCCCCCGCTGTGCAGCCACGGCTCCCCCCTTAGCTACACTTGCAACTGCACCGGGCCACAGGCTGAGCACGACGCTGGTGGCCCAGACCCTGGAGACCTTGGAAAGTGCGAATAATACCCTCGTGTGACGCGTCCCTGGAAAGGGAATTCAGTGCAGAAGACCACGAAACAGACCGCGCTGGGGTCTATCGAACCTTCTGGCCGATGCACCAGAAGCCCTTCTCTTTATTTGCATCGCTCAACAACATACATTTGATTTCCGCGCGGGGCGGGGCACGGGGCGCAGGAGCCTCGCCACGCCACGCCACGCCACTGCCGCGCCGGATCCAGCAGCCGGAAGGGCGCGCTGCCTTCCCCGGCCGCCTCGCAGAAGGGCTGCGCTCAGGAGCGGGCAGAGGCGCGCGGGGCTCCGTCCCGTGCCGTGGGGTTCGCAGCGCTTCCCTGGCAGGGCGGGGTTCCACGCGGGCGCCTCTCCTGCACACCTCGGCCTCGCCGCGCCCCAGCGGGCGATCCTCCCCGGCCGGAGTCCCCCCTCGCGCCCCTGCCCTCGGCGGCAAGGGGGCCCGGCCTCGTCTCGCACCTCCCGAGCAAGCCCCGGCGGCGCCCTCCCCGCCTACTCGGCTCCGCTGTGCCTGGGAGCCTGGACCAGCGGGACGGCCGCGGCGGCGCAGCAAGTGTCCGGCCAGGAGGAGCCCCCGCCCGACGGGAGCTGCTGCGGCGGGGTGGTCTGCCCGCTGTTCCGGCGGCGCCCACCCACGCTGCTGAGCTCGAGGCCGGGGAGGCGAGCCGGGGGCCTGCGCGTGGGCGAAGAGCCCGCCCCACTCCGGCTTCCAGGCAGCCGACGCCGACCCCGCTGGCCCCCGCTCTGCTCTGAGCCACGCGTGAGGTCGTCCCGGGACGGCAGAAGTCGCTCCCAGCTGGGCGGGAGCCTGGCGCCCCCCCCCCGGCTCCTTCGGGAAGGCGAGCAACCCCCCCCCCGCAGACCTGGCCCCGCTTCTTCTCTCCCCCTCGCTTGTCGTCTGCCCCTCGAGGGCGACCTTGGAGGGGAGCCGCCGGTCAGTCCGCAGAAAGCCGCGCCTCCGGTAGCGCCTCCCTGGAGCGCCACCCCCCACCCCCCGCCACCCCGCAGCAGGCCCTGCCACGACCCTCCTCGGCCCCCGGGCAGCAGCTGCGAATCCGGGTCCAGGAGGCGCCTCTGCTCCGCACGAGCCTCGAGAGGCGTCCGCTTGCCAGACGAGTGGCGAGGAGGAGGATCGCGGAAGGAAGGGGCGGGCAGAGGAGGCAGAACGGTGGACACGGACCGAGTCCGAACTCGCTGGGGGAGCGCAAGAGAACCGGGTTGGAACCGGTTCCTCCGCGGGTGAGCATGGCGGGGCGGAGCAGCGGAGGGTGAGAGGTGAGGTGGGGTGGAGGTGAGGTGGGGTGGAGGTGAGGTGGGGGCGGGGGGCCTGTGGGTTCCCAGGTGAGCCGACAGGTGTTGGGAGGGAGCCACGGCCCAGGCTGGGAGGAGGAGCTGCTGGCGCAGGGTCTCCAGGATCCCGCCTGAGAGGCTGGGTTGCCCGTGGCAGGTGGCACTGAGCCTCGTGGCAGGACTGGAGGGAGCTGCCATGCTGGGCACCAAGCGAAGGCTGCTACTCTGGAGCGCCGGGGAGCACCAGCAAGGCCCAGAGAGGGCGGGGGGCGTGTGCCGCACTGGGCAGCCCCCCACGGCCCACCACCTGTAGGCTGGCACCCAGCGATGAAGCCCACCGGGCCTGAGCAAAGGCTGGTCTCCGGGAGTGGGTCTGCAAGAGAGCCCCCCTGGGCTGGGGGGGGGGTCAGCTCTCCCAAGGGTGCCATGCAGCCTCACAGGGGCCCCCCCCACCCCCCCCGCACGGACCCTGGGCCCTGTGGCGCTCTGGAGGAGGGCTCTGCGGCTGGTCCAAGCCCCGCCCCCTGTCGCTGCTCCGGCGGAGGTTCTCCCTGGGACGCCTGTGCAGGGCCTTGGGGGAGAGTCCCCGGGGACTGGGCAGGCGGGCCGAGCTCCACTGCTGGCGGCCGGGCACTCGCCCGCTCTAAATAGGGAGGCGCTTACTCACGCTGCAGCGTGATCCACGCGCTCGCTGAGGCGCTCCGGAGAGGCATTCCTGGAGCAGGCGTGTGGGGCTGCCTGGCTGACTAACAGCTCCTGCTTCCAGGCTTCTCCTGTCTTCATGGCGCAATTACCAGCGAACTTCCGCACACGTCCCAATCTGAGGCGGCTTTCCGGAGGCAGCGGAGTAATTGCGGTGCCGCGTGAGCTGCAGAGGGAGGTGCAGCGGGGCAGGGCGGGGGCAGCGGGGCCGCCGCCTCCGTGTTCCAGGCACTGCAGGTGAGGCCAGGGAAGCGTTTCACACGGGGCGAGCCAGACCAGCCTTGCCTGTGCCAGGAGGCCTGCAGCCCGAAAGGGGGCCGCAAAGACGCACCTGGTCTCCACGGCCTGTGGAGCGGGAGGAGGCTGGTGTGGGGTGCGGCTCAGGTGCGCCTGGGGAAGCAGTGCCCACGCTCGGGCTGCCCCACCTGTTCAGTCCTGGCTCACGCGCCTGCAGCTGCCTCCGCAGGGGCTCCCCCCCCAGGGCCTTCCTGTGCAGGGGGCGATCCCTGCAGCCCCACCAGCCAGGGGGCTTCCTCTCCTCCTCTGCCGGGCCGTGTGTGCGGCAGTGAGGCAGCCTGCGGGCCAGGTGCAGGCGGGCCGTGTGGGGACCTGTGCCTGAGAGCCTCTGCGCAGAGCGGCTGCCGTGGGCCTGGCACCCAGTCCGGAGTCAGGCCCGGAAGCCCCAGGCTCAGATCCCTGCTCAGCCAGGAAGCCGCCTGGGTGACTCTGGGCTGGTCACCCTCTCTCAGCCTCGCCTGCCTCACAAGGCTGTTGTGAGGACAAAAGGAGGGGAGGAATTTTATCTGCCACAGGAGCTCCTTGGAGGAAGGGGGGCAAAAGGCTCTGGAAAATGAACTGAATTACCTCTCTCCTGTGTCTTTATTTGGCCCCTTATTAATGAGGCAGGAGGCCTGAGGCCTCTGGGGAGTTCCCCAGTGCACGGCCTGTTGTGGCCCCGCACGGCTCCCAGTCGCTCGGCAAGTCTTGTGTTGCACGAAGCAAAGACATGGTGTGGCCTCAGTTATTTGGAGACCCAAATTATTGCATCTGTTTTGCAATGATGATGATGATGATGATGTTTATGTTTACAAGGACAGGGACAAACGCAACAGCAGGCCTCCTTGCTAGGCTGAAGACTCATGCGCAGGTGTGAGCAGACGGGGCTCACGTTCTCCAAGCCTAAACAGGATGTCGCCTTTGAGGACGCAGCAGCAGCAGCATTGTTTACGGAGCTGTTCCTCCATAAGGACACACATGGAGCCAGTATTGTCATTCAGTAACGAGCTGCCGGCACGTGAGGCGGGACTTACCGCTTGATTGACAGGCAGTCCGTGACGCGTCGCCGCCTGCCTGCCCGCCGTGGGGGCTCCCTCCGGGTGGCGTGCCCCTCTGCGGCTCGCCTAGGCACCCAGCGCGCCCCCCAGGCAAGCGGGCACCCCCTCCGAAGCCAGGGGTGCCCGCGCGGCGGTCGGGCAGGTAGCGACGCATCACGAACGGGCAGCCAATCAGGCGGTAAGTCCCGCCTCGCGTTCCGGCAGCTCGTTACTGAATGACGATACTGCGTGGAGCCCTGCTGGAGCCGGCTCATGACCCACCTGGCCCAGCTTCCTAAACTCACAGTGGCCCACCAGGGGCCTCAGGGAGCACATGAAGCAACCAGATGCCTGCATCCTGCAGTCATTCCCTGGCACTGAGCATTCGGAGATCAGCTGCCTTTAAAACCTGGAACTTGTGTGAATCCATCATGGCTTCTCATCTGTGACGGACTTTTGCTCCCTAATTTGCCAATTAGAGGCATCCAGGCCAGGTGCCAGATGTCCTGGGGCAAGAATGTCAGCACCTGCTGCTTCCCGTTAGGAAGAGCACCTGAGATGATGACCTTGATTGCATCTATTTTTGGAATGCTGGGAACAACCTTAGAGTTGCACAGAACGTCTCTTCCGAAATAGGCCTTCTAAACAAAACAAGTGTAGTACAGTGCATTTGTGCTCCATCCACTGCTGCCTGAACAAGAGCACTGTATCACTTAAAAGCTTGCCTGCTGTTTGCCTGCAGTTCCTTGTTTCTGGGGTTGGAACTGTGTGTGTGTGTGTGTGTGTGTGTGTGTGTGTGCGTGCATTGAGGTGAAAATACCCTTTGTCTCAGTGCTTCAGGCGAGAGGCGTGCTGAGCTTCCTCTCCAAAGCGCTTGAGCCTGCTCAGCCTTGAAGGGTGATGGGCAAGGCACAGTCCAAGTGGGCACAGTCCAAGGGGAGGTTCTCCCGTGCAAGCCAGTCCTGCTGCTGCCCTGCCCCAGTGCGTGTCAGTGGGGCTGGCTGGCACAGGGGTGCTTCCTCCTGGAGGGCTCGTCCCCTCGGCCTTTGGAGCCGCTGTTGCACGCCCAGGGCCGGAGGTCGCGAGCTTTCACTCCTTCCGTGGCGGAGGAGGAGGAGGAGGTGCAAAGGTCCCTGGGAGTCTGAGCGTGGCAGGTGGGTGCGGACGTGCTGAAGGGCAGGCGCCCATCGGAGCGGGAGAGCCACCTCTGGGCAGGCCAGGGGCCTTGCGCAGGAGTGGAGGTGGGAGGGGCCTGGCAGCGCGTGGACGTGGTTGGCTGCAGCAGCCCCCCCCCTTTGTCCAGATGCACCTGGGACGGGCTGGCTGGGAGACCAGCACCTGCTGGGACAGGCTGGCAATCGCTTGCGGGGCACATGGGGTGGCCGGCTGGGGGGTTGCCCTGGGCGGGCAAGCCCCTAGAACCACCTCTGGGTGGGGGACTGGCTGGGGGACCCTCTCCCTTCGGAAGCCACATCCCGTTCCCCACAGTAAGTGACATGGAGCTGCTCAGGCCCCACAGGGTCTCCTCCAGCACATTTGCTCCTGGTGACCCACAGAAGTGAGCAGTGGACACGAAGAGCCCCCTGGGACGGCCCGGCTCCTGCTGTGCCACAGGCGTGGCTGCCGATTCAGGGCTGCCCGGCTCAGCAGGCCCCGCGTTGGGCCGGCCTCACACCCTGCAGTCTCCACACGGGGTGGACAAGGACGTCCGTGGATCGGGAGGGACAAGAGAGGGCTGTCAGCACGAGGCTCCAGGCCAACTTCTCTTCCCCTGACAGCCAGCCGAGCCCCTCCCGGAGAGGAAGCTCTTTCCCGGGGTGGCTCCCCAGTGTGGGCGGGAAGGGGCAAGTCCCCCCTCGCCTGGACTCTGGAGTGGAATCCAGGAATGGAATGGAATCCTCTGGAATCCAGGACGGCAGCGTCTGCTCTCCGGGCAGGTGCCGCTTCCCTCCACTCCCTGCTGCAGGAACTTCTTTAGGCTCTCTGTCTTCCGACTGCAGTTAATTGGAATCAAGTGATGGATGCTCGTCCTTCCTTCCCCTCCCCGTTCAGCCCAGCCAACAGGTGGCCCCTCAGCCCTTCGCTGGCCCCCCTCCCATTGATCTGGGGGGGGGAAGAGGCCGTCTGGGTGTGCTGAGGTTGCGCCCAGGGAGGCCTGGCTCTGGGCGCCAAGGGGACGGCTGTGGCTCGGCGAGCTTTTCGTCCCCTCTGGCTGCTGCAGCCCTTCCTGGAGGAGCCAGCGCTAGCCTCGGTTTCCCCTGTGTGGCTTGTGCCCAGGCTTGATGACAGCAAGGTGCTCTCAGCGGGACTCCCCTCGCAAGTGACCTGGAGGTGCCCAGTGGCGGGGGGGCTGGGGGGCTGGGCTGGCGGCTGCTGGGGAGCGTGGCCGGGTCCTGCCGGCCTCACACCACCCTGGTTGGCCCACTTCACGGGGCACCTTTCAAGCCTCAAAAGGCCGGGGTCCCGGGCACCTAGGGGGCCTGTCTGCACTTGCGCATTCCTGCCTGGCCCTTGGGATGACCACCTTGGACTCGGGCTCCCTGGCCGAGCACCTCACTGGGCTCACACTGGTCACTGTGGGCAGGCAGGCCGGAGGCTTCCCTTGGGGTCCGCAGGGCGCCTTCACCTGTGGGACGTCTGCCTGTGGGGAGCAAGGAGAAACCTGGAGAGGGTAACAAGGAACAGACACCTGCATCCGCCACACCTGCCCCTGGCTTGAGAAGCTCTCTTGGCTGGCAAGGGAGAGTGGTGCCCCCAGGTGTGCCTGCAGTGGTGCCCTGTGGGGGTGGGACAGGGTGGCTTGGAACAGTGCCTTTTCCTCTCCGGGGGGTGGGTGGGCTGCAGTGGCCCTCTGCAGAGGATCACTGTCCTGCCCCCTGTGAGATGTCGGGGGTCTGTCTGGGAGTCCTCCTGGGACCGAGTCCTGCAAGGTGAGTCTGAGAAGACGAGTGACGGCCCCTTGCCTCGCCACGCGTGCGGGAGGGGCGGGAGGCTGCTGGCCCCAGTGCTGCCCCTTTGCCAGGGCTGGGCCTTAAGGAACGACTGTCCTTGGGCACTCTCGGGAAAACGTTGCCCCTGCCTTTGCGGCTGGTGCTGACTTCTGGAGGTGCCCATCACTGGCAGCCTCGCAGGCTGCAGCCCACCTGGTCCACCTGCAGGAGCGGGCTCCCAGGCCTCCTGGCCTAAGCAGCGTCCCTGGAGGGCTGCCTCCCTCCCTCCCTCCCTCTAAGGCTGCTGCCTGGTCACCGGGATCGCCAGGGAAGATTCTGCTTCCTGCTGGCTTGTCTCCCTCGGCCCACTGCAGGCTCCCCCTTTCCTTCCTGCTGCTGGGGGGGGGGGGGCGGGGGGAGGTCTGCTGGGGTTTGTGCCTGTGGTTGGTTTTAGCTGCTTTAAATGCCGTTCTTGTTTCATAGACCTACAGCCGGATCCCAAGGGGGCTGTGAGCCCCTGGAGCCCACGTCTCCTGCTTCATGGCGACAAGCTGCCTGGCCTGACCCCCACTGCAAGCAGCCGGCAGTCGGGTCCATACGCCGGTGGCCTCTCACTGGGCTCCAGGTGGGGCACTGCTGCAGCCCGTAACTCCCCCGTGGGACGCAGCGTGTGCCCCGTGGGAGTGGCTGCAGCGGCAGGCAGGCAGGGCAGAGGGAGGCGCCCTTTTCCAAACACCTCCTTCACACAGAGCAGTGCGCAGAGTGAGACACAAAACCACCACTGCAAGCGTGAAGAGGAAAGGGGAGGCAGCAAACCAGCCCTGCTGCAGAATAAGCCCAGTGGGGGGGGTCACCCGGGGTGGATGCTCGCTGCTCCTGATGCTAGTGCATGCCCCCCCTCCAGCACGCCCCCCCACATGCCGCATTCCATTTTGGAGTGGCCAGAGTGCAAGGGCGGCAGGGCAGGCCAGACGCCACTCTCCTTCGTGCTCGCGGCAGGAAAGCAAGTGGGACTGCTGCCCTGCTGCCACTCTGGCCCATCCAACCTCACCTGACCTCGCCGCACGGCACGGCACTGACGTGACCAATATGCTGACGACACCCAGCTCTACCTCTCTTTGCCTCCTCCAGCCAGAGAGGCTGTGGACGTCCTGGGACACTGCCTGGAGAGAGTTGGGGTGTGGATGGAAGCAAATAGGTTGAGGCTGAATTCAGAAAAGACACAAGTCTTCCTGGTCGGGAAATCCTCAGTGCAGGCACTGAGCCATTTGCCTGCTCTGAATGGGCAGGGACGCAGCCCCTCAATCCTCAGCTCTCCCTGGAGAACCAGGTAGCAGCTGTGGCTAGGAGTGCACTGGCCCAGCTTCGACTGGTGCGCCAACTGCAACCATACTTGAGCTGTTTGGACCTGGCCATGGTGGTCGATGCGTTAGTGATTTCAAGGCTGGACTACTGTAACTCGCTGTATGTAGGGCTTCCCTCAAGGACAGTTCAGAAGCTACTGTACCGTTAGCACAAAATGCAGCAGGCCAGGTGGTTATAGGGGCTGGGCGGTTTGACTCAGTAGAACCATCTTATCTGAATAAGATGAAGTTCAACACGGACAACTGCAAGGTTCTGCACGGACAAAAATAACCGAAGACGCAGGTACAGAATGGGAGGAACCTGGCTTGGCGGCACAACATGTGGGAGGGATCTTGGAGCTGTAGTGGGTCACAAGGTGACCATGAGTCAGCAGTGTGATACAGCTGCAAAGAAGGCTAATACAATTTTAGCCTGCATTAACCATTGATTCCAAGTCGCAAGAACTTGGAGTCCTGTGTTCAGTTCTGGGCACCTCAGTTCAAGAAAGATGCAGCCAAATTGGAGCAGGTTCAGAGAAGAGCAACGAGGATGATCAGGGGGCTGGAAAACAAGTCCTACAAGGAAAGGCTGAGGGAACTGGGTATGTTTAGCTTGGAGGAGAGAAGGCTAAGAGGGGACATGATAGCACTCTTCAAATAGCTGAAGGGCTGTCATAAGGAAGAAGGGACAAATCTGTTCTCATCTGCCTTTGACAGCAGAACTCGGGCCAAGGGGTACAAACTGCAAGTGCGGAGATTCCAGGGAACTGGACACCAGGAAGAATTTCTTGACAATGAGCGTGGTTGTGAATTCTCCCTCTGGAGACCTCCAAGCAGAGTCTTGACAGGCACCTGCTGGAGATGCTCTAGGAGGATTTCCTGCTACAGGCAGGGGGTTGGACTAGATGACCATGTAGGTCCCTTCCAACTCTTTGATTTATGTTCTCTGTAAGCCACCTTGGGCATTTGCTTTGGCATGGGAAAGGTGGGGTGTACATTATTCAAATTTATAAAATAATACAGTGAGTCACTGCAGAGTGGAGCAGCAAAGGGAGGGGGCACTGGGGAGCCTTCCGTGCGGGGGGGGGGGGCAGGTGCAGTCCTGACAGTCCTTCTCCTCACCCACAAGGCAGCTCAGGGGTGACCTTGAACACAGCACCTGACAAAGGTGCAGCCCACCCACTGCCACTCGCCACTTTCAAGCCAGCACCAAACCTGAGGGCTGCCAGCAGCACCTCTGGGTATGGAAGCCCCCCCCCCATTCAGAGCAGCACCCTGTTTCCCACCAGGTGCCCCTGAGGAGTCCCACAAGCAGGGCGTGGAGTAGACATCCCCTCCCCCAGCACTGAGTCTGGAGGCAGCACAAAGCGCTCCTGCGGAGTAGCAGCAACGGACCGCTGGTCCTGCAAGGAGTCCTGCCCAGTCCCTTCTCAGAGCTGCCAAAGTGAGCGGCCAGCACCACGCCTGGTGGCGTCAGATTCCGTAGTCTGTGCCGTGTGAAGAACCTTCTTTTGCCTGTAACGCGTCTCCTGGCGGTCAGGGTCACTGGCCGAGCCCCCTGGCCCCCGTGCTTGAACGGGCCTCTCTGAGCCCTGTGCAAGGGAGGCCTCACTTCCGAAGCCTGCGCATGGACCCCGAGAGGGCAGCCCTCCGGACTAAGTCCCGCCATCTTCAGTCAGCCTCACTCCCTGGGACGTGTGCGCAGTCCCGCCTGGATCCCCGTTTCTCTAAACCAAGCGTCAGGAAGTCTCCAGCCCCCTCCCCATTCTGCTCACCACCCTCTACCCCTCCTCTGCACTACCCTTCTGAGATGGGGCGATCCAAGCTCTGCCCCCGCCTGCAGATGGGGAGGGACTCTGCATGCTCCAGAGAAGGGGAGGGATGTGCGAGTCGTCTTTGTCCATCCTCCTCCTGCGGCACCCCCACAAAGGGGAGCTCCGGGTGGTCCGTGGCTGCTGGTTGGGGACCAAATGCTGCTGAGCGATGCCAGCCCTCCTGCATAACCTGCTCTCCAAGACCGGCCGGTTCTGAGCAGAGGCCCAGGCCCAGGCTTGTGCCCATGGGGCTGGACCTGAGCAGAGCCTCCCGCTCCCTGGGGGGGGGGGACTGGAGGCCTTGGACACACTGGGCAGCCCACCTTCCCTGGTGGGGCAGAGGCAAGCCTGTGGCATTTCCTGCTACCGGTCCCAGTTGACAAGCAGCTCAGGAGAGCTGTGTTGGAATCTGGTTCCTGTCACCACTGATGGATGGCGCCTCTCACCTGGAAGGACAGGAAGGCAGTCAACAGCAGGTGTGTGGACCGGGGGCCGGAGACGCATCCGAGCCTGGACTCCACCTGGCAGGTAGGCCGGCCGGCCGGCCAACGGAAGCGCAGAGCAGCCTCACGTGCCAGGGGAACGCAAGCATTCCTCTCCAGCAGTGTCACGGCAGTTGAGGAGGATGTTGGCTAATTACCTCCCATTAGCATGCGCTGCGCAGGAGGAGCGGGGCCAGGAGTGTGTGTGTCGGGCGTGGCTGAGCCTTCTGGAATGAACTCGGGGAGTCGGGGCCTGGCAGAACGGGCCTCTGCGCAACGGCTCCCCCTGCTGCCAGGCCCCTCCTCGCCCCCCCCAGGCCCTTGGTCCTCTTGTGGGGGGCGGGCTTTTGGCTAGCAGGGCTGGAGGGAGCACCGCACGCTGCCCACTCAGCTAGTGCTTGAGGCGCCTGTCGGTGAAGCAGCAGGACCCGGCCCTCCACTGTCGGCCGCAGGGCTCTGCCTCCCCCCACAGGAGGCCCAAACCCTGGCTGTGCTGTGGCTGCCGGAACTGATGGCCACTGCGTGGAGTGTGTGTGTGTGTGTGTGAGAGAGAGAGAGAGAGAGAGGGACCGTGGGCAACTTCCCTAAACAGGAGCGGTGGCTGCCACGGAGTGCGGTGCCTCCGCCTCCCCGACTCCCTGCCTCCGCCTCTCCCCCTGCCTTGGGCTGCTTGCTCTGGCCTGGCAGCAGACAGCCGGCAACGGGCGCGAGGCTGCGGTGCGCTTGTGGCTGCGGCTGCCTGTGGAAGGGGCTTGCAGTGGGCGAGGAGGGGCTCGCGGGCTCTCTGCTCCCTCTCCTCCCTGTTCTGCTCTCGGTAAGAATGGCAAGTGCTTCCCGCCGACTGGCCGAATCTGCCAGGAAGTGGGGCCTGATCCAGGCTCACTGAAGCACCATGTGGCGCAGCCAGCCACACCTGGTGCTGCTGCTGCTTCCCAGGAGGCCTATGGCAGGCTCCTGAGGGGGAGGGGCCGCGGAGCAGCCGTGTCCCCCCCCCGTCACCAGCACAGCGCATGGAGGGAGCTCTGCACTGGCCCAGCAGCACCTTTGCGCTGGGGAGCTGGTCTCCCCGCTTAGCCAAGAGGAAGTGTGTGTGTGGGGGGACGACGACACCTGCCTGCTTTGCCAAGTCCCTGACGGATCCGGGACAGAATTGGATTGGTGGAGGCCGACGTTGACCTCAGGGCTCCACGAAAGCCTCTGAAGAACCAGAGGAGCTTCACTCGCGCACCCACACGGAGGAAGGTCACAAGCACAAGGTGGGCGGCAAAAGATGGTGGGGTGTTTGCGGGCCTGCTGGGCTGCGCTGCCAAGAGACCGAGGCTGGGCGCCTCTTCCTGGCCGAAGCAGGCTTCGGAGCGGACGTCAGGCCGTGGAGAGCAGCAGGGCAAGCATGCCGGAGGGCAGGGCTGAGGGAGGCCCCAGAGGAGCCGTGGGGCGAATGGCCGAAGGAGGGTGTCCCCGGGAAGGACACTCCGCTCTGCCCTCCCCATGGAAAACGCAGGGAAGGCGAAGCCAGGAGAAAGCAGGCAAACCAGCCCCCCTGATAAGGATCTGAGGCTCCTCGGAGCACATTCTTGTTCCGCAGGAAGGCAGAGAAGGGCCGGGAGGGAGGAGGAGCAGCCAATCAGAGGGGGCGAACAGCTGTTCTGAAAAACCCGCCTTTCCTGACGTGCACCTCTTGTGCGCCTGACTGTGGAGGCTGCAATGCGAGGAGCAGGTCAGGCGCATCCGAAAGGAGCATGGAAGGGCAACACGGGTTGGGGGCGTCGCCATTGCGTAAGGGGCAAATCCTGACCCTTGACCCCAGGCCCGAAGCTTTGACAGGGAAGATGGGAAGGCGTCAGGGAGAGGACTGGAGGCGAGCAGGAGGCGAGAAGTACAGAGGCCCCCCAATGAGCCCCCCCACATGTTTGCGTGGAGTGGCATCTGAGGAGAGGGTCTGCCACCCCCCTTCCTGCCTGCCCCTCCATCGGGCGCCCTGGAAGATGCTGTGCGGAGGATGCAGGCGCAGGGCTATCAAGGCCCCCCAGTCCGCCTTCCCCGGCCCCTCTGCAGGCCACTGGGGGGCTTCCCTGCTCTGCTGCAGGCGTGTCTTTCGTGGGCTCTGGCAGGATGGGGCAGCCCTCAAGTAACCGCCAGCGCCCCAACCTCCCAAACTCTCCTGCTGTCGCAACACACGTTCCGGTACGCTTGCGGCAGCACTGCTGGTGGTGCGCGTGCTCTGCCGGCCCTGAGGCACAGCAGGATTGGGCCCACAATGCAGTTGAGGTGGGAGGAAATCAATCAATCAGTCAATCAACAGGTACTTATATACCGCTTTTCAACACGAAGTTCACAAAGCGGTTTACAGGCAAATAGTAATAATAATAAAGTTAAATGGCTCCCTGTCCCAAAAGGGCTCACAATCTAAAAAAAGGCAGACCGCCAGCAACAGCCACTAGAAAGACTGCGCCGGGGTGAAGAGGGACAGTTACTCTCCCCCTGCTAAATATAAGAGGAACACCACTGGAAAAAAAAAGTGCCTCTTGTCCAGTTAGCAGGGGAAATCACGCATTCAGTCCCTGTTCTTAATGAGGACCGCGATGGTTGGATACCGAGCAGCGACAAGCAGCTCCCCCAGTTTCCCAGTAAGAGGGTTGCCAGATCATAAGATGCGGATTTCACAGGAATCAGCTGGCAAGGGTTTGGTGCCCCACCAAGAATGCGGGGCCCGTGGCATGTGCCACTGTTGCCACTGGGCTACTGCAGCCCAGCTCAGGCCACCTGCGTGCTTCGGAAGCACCAAGCAGGCAGCGCACGCGCTTTGGAGTCTGCCCACCTGGACAGTTGCCGACGATAGCTGCGTGCCCCCCCCACGCGGCCCACTCTGTCTACAAGGGGCGCAAGTGGGGGAGGGGTGCCGGGTTCCCAGCATGCCTTGCGCCGCTTCATTGAAAGAGGACGTGCACAGATGCGGGAGGCTGCAGGGCATGTGCGTCGTAAGGAAAGGGGGCTGGTGTGCCCTTGTGCCTGCCCCCCCCCGCGAGGGAGGCATGCGCGTGTTTGTGAGCAGAGGTGCCAGGGGACGGAGGAGTCGGAGACTGCCATGGCCTCTGGGGGCTGGAGACTGCCGGGGGCTGGCATTTGAGACCCCACCAGGACACGAGCCGGTCTTGCAGCCCCTTCGGACGTCCACGGAGCGTGGCCAGGCTGCCCCTGCAAGTTCCATGCAGCGGCAGCAGAGCCCAGAACTGCCCTGGGGTGGCTGGGGTGGAGACCAGGGCAGACTGAGGCTGGGAAGGGGGCGGCATCGACGGCAGCCCACCCCAGGCAGGCCCACGGGGACGTGCCCTGGTTGAGCGGGCCTCAGGGCCCCGGGGCGGATGGCGCTTGCCCCCGCCCGCTGCCCCCGCCCGGGAGAGCCTCTCAGGACTCCTCGGAGGCAGGCTGGGCTCGCGCTTGGCCCCCCCCCCCGCTCAGCACCTCTCGCTAGGCCTGGACCAGCCACCTCCTCACAGGGAAGCGGCTTGGCCTGGAGGGCTGCCCCTGTGCTGGGCCTCAGGCCCTCCTTCTGGCTCTCCCCGAATGCCCAGGCCCTGCGGAAAGCACCCCCCACGCACACATGCTACCCCGCCTGGGCGCCAGGAGGAGCCCTCTCGGTGCTGTGAGCTGCCTGGGCCCCTGCAGTGGTTCGGTTTGACTGCCAGGGCCCGCCTGGGGTTGTGGTGGCCCCTTCCTCGGCTCCCCTGCCTCAGGGGCCGGGGGTGGGCATGGATGTCCCTGCCTTGGGGGCTGTTGGGGAGCAGGGATCCCGCCTGCGCACGGCCCCTCGGGAGTGGAGCGGGCCGCCTGCCCTCCCCCAGCCTCCTTCCCGCCCCCTGTCCAGGGCCACCGCGGTTGGGGTTCCCGGCCACCAGCGTCATGCCACAGCCCTGCCCTTGCCCACCTGCTCTGAGGGCAGCCTGCGCGGCTCCAGGCACGGGGTCTCCCGGGGTCCCCTCTCGGCAGTCACGGGAAGAGGCGCCGCTCTGCGAGCAGAGGGACAGCGAGCCAGGGGCCACAGTGGGCTGCAGGCTGGGCTCCTGGGCTGAGACTCACCTGCCACCATTGGTTGACAACCATCTCCTGGGCAACTGGGGGGGGGCAGAATCTCTGCCCAGCATTTCCATAGCAACCTGGGTGAGCACAAGTCACCTGGTTTCCACTCGAGCCCTGGCTTCCCGGGGTCAGCAGAGGCTCGCCCAGAATCTGCAGGCACACTGGAAACACCACCACGGAGGCGGCCATTTCAGCGAGTTGTCCTCCACACAACACAGTGGGAACACAAGGCACAAGGGGGGTTCGAGCGGACCCACCCCCGCCGCCGCCCACTTGGGTCAGCCACAGAAGGCTGACCTGGTCCCATCGCCTCCACGCAGCCCCCGAGCCCAGCGCTGGCCCTGTGCAGCCCCCCCTCAAAGGCATGGGTCCTGCCTGGGCTTCCTTGCAGGAGGGTGGGAGGGACGCTGTCCTGGAGCCCCAGGAGGGCTTGTGCCCGTCATCCTCGGAACTCACCTAGCAGGGCCGTTCAGCTGCCCCGCCGAGCATCACCGCTCAGGCACCCTCCCGGCCGGGGCCCTTCGCCCCAGCAGCAACTCCGGAAGTCAAAGTCAGGCCAGTCCCCAACAACCCCCCACAAAAAGTAACTGCCTGCCCCAGCTCCTTCTCAGGGGGCCACACAAGCACGTGGGGTATGGCCTTCTGGTCAGCGCTGCAGTGGCCTGCGCCCAGGGATGGGGAGGCCACACCCCAGAACCTCCAGTGGCCGTGGCACCCCCAAGCGCACCATCGGGGCGGACCGGAGGCGCAGAGCACGGGCGCTTTGCCCCTGGACCCCCAGCAGTCTGGCACCAGCACTCCCTGTGCCCAGGTGGAATTTGACTCCTGCCGTCATTACTGATTGCGGCGTTCCTACGTGGCACATTTGCAGTGGAAACTTTTCTGCGCTGCTCTGAGCAGTCCTTAGGGAGATCAGAGCCCTTGTCAGAGATCAGAAAACCGGAGAGCTCTAACTTCCTGTCACGGCACACTGGCCAGGAGCTGAAACGGTCAAGGCACACCATCAGCGTCTTGACCATTGACGAGGCACACTGTGCTGCCGGGGGGGGGGGCTCATCCCCAGTGACCCCAAATTCCCATGGGGCACCTGTAGCCCATTCGCAGCCGGCCGACATGCCGTGGCACCCTGGCTGAGAGTGGGGAGGGCTGCTTTCGACGCTTCCTCTTCCCAGTAGATTTGCCGGCTGCCAGCCTGACCAGCCAACAGTCTGACGGGCGCTGCTGTGCCCTTTCCAGGGCAGGCAGGGCCCCTCCGCGCCCCCTGCCAGGGCTCTTCCTGCAGCTGTTGTTCTAGCAGTCGGCTCTGCCTTGAGTCAGCAGCTCCCACAACCTGCCCCAGGCGCTGGAGCTGACAGGCCCCTCCCTCCTGCCCTCCCTCCCCCCTCCCCCCCCAGCCCGGCTCATGCAGCCTCCTGGCTGGCGGGGCTGCACTGCGACCGTCTGCTGCAGCGTTCAGGCGGCTTCCCCTTCCAGCCTGCTGGGCTGTGCCCAGTGGTGTCATTCCAATGATTTAGGAACAGGAACTCACTTTTGATTGGCACTTGTCGGGAACCCGGAACCAGCCACAGAGCCCGTTAGGATCCAGAACGCCCGTTCTGGTCTGTTCCCCCTGAATGACATCACTGGCTGTGCCCAACGGGAGTTGCTCCGGGACGTGCCGAGTGGAGGTCACTGTGCCTCGCGGGAGCCCTGCGCGCTTCAGTGGGTCATGTCCTTGGCCAGGCTGCAGCTCAGCTGGGGGGGGGCGGTGGGCAGCAAGGGGCAAAAGCGGAGCACCTGTTGACTCCTCCGATGAGTTGCTGGGGCTCAAGACCCCCTCGGCCCGGAGCCAGGAGTCCCAGGCCCCTGTCGGATCTGCAGGTTGCTGACACAAGAGTGGCAGCACTGGCCCTGGCTCCTAGAGGGCAGTGGCAGTGCACGGGCGATCGATCGCCCACTGCTTTCTTCAGCCCAGACTTCAGTGGCTCACGTCCTGGGCCAGGCCTGGGGCCAGGCTGCAGCTCAGCCGCGGGGGCACAGCAGGCAGCCAAGGGCCAAAGGGGCAGCATCTGGCACGGAGAGCCCTGGCACCTGAGAGGCCCCCACCAAGCTGGCCAAGGTGGTCTGATGGCCTTTTCTTACAGCGGCCAAGCTGGGCGTCTCTGCCCCCTTCCCTGCCCTGCAGCCTTGCAAAGTGGGGTGGGAAAGCTGTCCCTGCCCTGCCCCCCCCTTAGCCTGGTGCCAGTCAGGATTCGCTGCCTCTGCCCCTCTAACCTGCATTGGGGGTCCTCTGGGACTGATGGGAAGGGCCTGCCCAGCTTGGAAGGGGGGCTCGTCGGAGGGCTGTGGCCAGGCCTCCTGGGCAGCCAATGGGAGCAGTGCTTGCTGGCCCCTTTTGGTGGCCGGTCTGTGCCTGGCCAGCTGCTGGAGGCCTCCAGGGTGGGGCAAGCCGTCCCTTCCAGTCCACCAGTGGGGAGCTGGGCCAGACCTGGGCTGGGACTGCAGCCAGGCCGGGGAGCTCTAAAATGATAAAAAGAGCCCCACTGGATCAGGCCAAAGGTCCACCTAGTCCAGCTTCCCGTATCTCACAGTGGGTCACCAGATACCTCAGGGAGCACGAAAGGCAACTAGACACTTGCATCTCGCTGCCCCTCCCCTGCATCTGGCATTCTGAAGTTGGTTGTTTCTAAAATAAAAGGAGGTTGCACCATCCATCATGGCCTGTAGTCTGCAATTGACCTTTTCTCCAGAAATCTGTCCAATCCCCTTTTAAAAGCATCTAGGCCAGATGCCATCACCACCTCCTGTGGCAAGGAGTTCCATAGATTAATCACCCGCTGGATATAAATATATTTTCTTTTATCTGTTCTGATTCTCCCAACACACAATTTTAGTGGTTCAGCACACAATGGTTTACCTGGTTCTGGTACTGTGGGAGAGAGAAAAGAACCTCCATCTACATTATCTATCTCATGCATAATTTTGTAAGCCTCAGTCAAGTCCCCCCTCAGGCGCCTTTTTTCTAGACTAAAGAACCCCAAACACTGCAGCTTTTCCTCAGAAGGGAGGTTCCACAGCCCAGTAATCATTTTTGTCACTCTCTTCTGCATTTTCTCTAGTTCCCCTATACCTTTTTGAAATGTGGCGACCAGAACTGTACACAATACTCCAAATGTGGCCTTACCATTGATCTGTACAGTGGGATAATAATATTGGCCGTTTAATTCTCAACCCCTTTTTTGATTACCCCATGCATGGAATTGTCCTTCCTCACTGCTCTCCTTCTCTCTCCTTACAGTCTTGTTCTGGGAAAGCTGTGGAAATCCTGGAGCGCCATCTGGAGGCGGTTTGGGGTCTGGATGAGATCCAATAGATCTAGAAAAAACAGAGGTTTTTCTGACCTTGTGGTCAGGAAATCCTCAATGCAGGTATTGAGAGCACAATCTGAAACTGAAGTTAGGCTGGCATAAGCTAAGCCAGCAAAGTTTGGCCAGCACAAGGGACCCCGTAAAGCATGGTTGGACCACTCTCGGAGTCAGGGAGGATGGCTCAAGTCTGTGTTCCGGCCTCTCTGACTCTGAGAGTGGTCCAAACACACTTTAGGGTGTCCCTTGTGCTGGCCAAACTTTGCTGGCTTAGCTTATGCCGGCCTAACTCGGCTTAGGATTGCGTCCTGAATCATTTGCCCACTGCCCATGGGGTTCCACACCCGCTGCAGGAACAGGTGTGCACTTGGGGAGAGCCAGGGGGCAGTGGGGCCAGGGGTGTGATCGCTCAGCTGCGGCTGGTGCTGCGGCTGTACTTAGGTCGATTGGACCTGACCAAGGTGACCCACGTTTTAGTGACAAAGGCTGGACTACTGCAATGCGCTCTACATGGGGCTACCCTTGAAAATGGTTCAAAAGCTGCAGTCGTCGTAGAGTGCAATGGCCAGGGTGGGTACCGGAGACAGGCGGTTTGACTCTCTTGGACCACTGCTTCCGTGACCGCTTACACCGGCTGCCCATTCATTTCCGGGTCCAATTCAAGATGCTGGTTTGGACCTTTAAGGGCCAAATCCTACCCAGCTTCCCAGTGCTGATGCAGCCGTGCCAATGGGGCATGCACTGCGTCCTGGGGCAGAGGGCGGTAACGGAAGCCTCCTAAGGTGCAGGAGCATTTGCTCTTTTTCCTCAGGGCTGCATTGTGGCTGCACCGACACTGGCAGGCTGGGCAGGATTGGGCCCTGAAGCTCTTCACAGTTTGAGTCCAGGTTATCTGCGGGGCCGCCTTCTCCGATACAGCCCGGCCCACCCTCTTAGGGGACCTTCCTGCAAGTGCTGCCTTCCCTCCTTCCTTCCGGGGTGAGCCTTCTCTGCAGTGGCCCCACAAGGCTGGAATTCCCACCCGGGGGAACTAAGAACCACCCCCTTCCTCACGGCCTTTTGGCAAGGGCGATGGGTTGGTGCCCGCACCTCTGTAGTGATGCTTTTGCTTAAGTAATTGCCCTCTTGCGTGGTTCTCAATGAAGTTTTTATATATTGTATTTTTAGTGTGGAATTTGTAAGCCGCTTTGTGTTTGCTTTGGCGCAGGAAAGGCAGGACGTTCCTCTTTTAAACGTATACCCAGGCGTGTAAGGGCAGCGGAAGGGCAAAGGAGGCAGAGAGCCCCAGGCTTGTGCTGCCCAAGCCACCCTCTCCCTCCGCCTCTCTCCCCACCTCCTCCCCACCCCACCGCCACCCTCTCTTTTGCCGGCAGACGGTGGCCTGGCTGGGCTGACGAGCCCCCACTGGAGCCCCCAGCACTGCTGCGCAACTTCCAGCCGGATCCGGGCACTTCCGCCCAGTCCTGCTGGCTCTGCACAGGGTCTGGGCTGCCGCTGGCTTCCTTCTCTTTCCTGCCGCTGTAAAGAGAGTAATTGTCCCTCTTCACCCCTGCGCAGTGTCTTGTCTAGTGGCTGCTGCTGGTGGTGTTCTGCATTTTTTAGATTGTGAGCCCTTTTGGGACAGGGAGCCATTTAACTTTATTATTTGCCTGTAAACCGCTTTGTGAACTTCATGTTGAAAAGCGGTATATAAATACTTTTTGATTGATTGATTGATTGATTGATTGATTGATTGATTGATATTTGTTCAAAGTTTTGTTCCTGGAGAGATGAGTAAAAAATGGCTTGAATTTTTTTTGTTAAAAAACAGGACAGGAGAATGGAAGCACACACCAGGCATTTCGTGCATTTTTATTTCAAGGTTTTGCTCCGTGTTGCTTTCTGCTTCCTTCAGAATGCATCCAGCTGTATTTGGGATCCATCTCCCCACAGTCCATGTATTTTGGATGGGATTTATCTGCCACGTTTCCCTTCATGTTTTAAGGATTCACCCCCCCCCCGATATTAGTTTGCAACCCTATGTTTATCTACTGAGAAGTACCCCCACCCCTTAAGCTGACTGGGGTTACTGCAGCTTAAGGGCATGCAGCAGGTCTCTGACTTTTCAGTGCCCGGGGCACATCGTCTATTTTACAGATTTTCGTGGTCCAAACCCCCCCCCCCCCGGGGGTGGGGGGGGGGGGGGGGTGGGGGGGGGTTTTTTTTGTGGGGCAGGTTGGGGCCAGCAGTATGATATAATTCAGAACAAAAACAAAAGGTGACATTGACAAGAAGCAATGCTGTGCTTGAACTGAGAAATGATACATAATGGGTAAAAATGTCAAATACTTTAAGTTGCTGCAGGCCGGATAAAATCTTGTGGCGGGCTGGACTTGACCCTGGGCCATAGTTTGGAGATGGCTGGCATGAGTGGTGCAATTCAAAGTATTTAACAACAGATTCTATAATCGGGACTCTTTTTTGATTGGCACTTGTGTCGGGACCCACCCACCAGAAGTGATGTCATAGCCAGAAGTGATGTTGTGGCAGGAAGTGACATCATCAAACAGGAAGTGCTGCCATGGTAACACACATGAGCAGAAGAACAGCTTGAGCGGATGCCTGACAGGGCACGTTTAAGTCGGACTAGTAGAAGCAGGATATGGTCCTGGATACGATTCTGGGCCCTGAGGCTCTATGACATTTAGACTGGGGGTGGGCAGAAGACATGCCGGCATCTATGAGATCTCTGGGTGATTTGTACTGCAGCAAGGGATTCAGATTCCCCGTCAAGAATAGCAATACAGGCATGCCCCGGTATCTGCTGGGGTTTTGTTCCAGACCCTCCCTTTGTGATTCATAAAGCCAAACAAAACAAAACAAAAAACAAAAAACCCCAAAGGCAGCCGAGGTAAGCGAGTGGGCGGGGCCCGGCCAAAATTTAACAACCGGTTCCATAGAACCTAGGCGAACCTGTAGAATTTCACTGCTGGCTGGCACGCAGGATCGCAGTCTGATTTTCCGGAGCGGTGCTTCCTTCCCTTCAGCGATACTTGGAACTTCACCACCGACTCGGAATTGCAGTGTGAGAGCAGCGAAACTGCGAGGAGGAGGAGCAGGAGGAGGAGTGGGCACCCCGGAAGACCAGCCTCGGCCGGAAAGCGCATTGTGGGCGCCAGGAAGCCAGGCGCGGGGGGGGCGCCAGATGTGGCTGCCTCTGGAGCTGGCGTGCGTTTGAGCAGGAAGCCGCCAGGCCCGGGCAGGGAGGGGGACCGGAAAGGAAACCAGGCCCTGGGTGCTGCCAGCCTGGTTTGGCCAGCCAGAGAGAGAGAGAGAGCACCCGAAGGCCGGAGGAGCAAGAGGGGCTCAGTGACCCACCAGGCCCCTCCTTTCCCACGACACGTCCTGCATTTCAGCCTCCAGCCAACGTCCCGGGGCTCACTGGGACACCTGTCAAGGGGTGCAAGCAGTAGTGTCATTCAGTAATGATCAGACGGAACGCGAGGCGGGACTTACCCCTTGATTGACAGGGAGCCCGTGACGCGTCGCCGCCTGCCTTTCCGCCGCGGGGGCTTCTTCCGGGTGGCGCGCCCCTCCGCAGCCCTCCTCAGCACCCAGCACGCCTCCCAGGCAAGCGGGCATCCCCTCCAAAGCCAGGGGTGCCCGCACGGCGCTCGGCAAGGTTGCGACGCGTCATCAACGAGCAGCCAATCAGGCGGTAAGTCCCGCCTCACGTTCTGTCTGATCATTACTGAATGACACTACTGGGTGCAAGTGCTCCCGAGCGGCATGCAGGGGGCGCCCAATTCACTCCCCCCCCCCGCGCTTTATCTTCAGGCTTTTATTCCGAGCCGCCACTTTCCCATCAGTACATTTGGCCGCACCCGGCTCCACTCAGCGCCTGCCGCCCCATTTGCTCCCCTTCCTCTACTGCCTGCCTTCTGTCCCTGCCCAGTGGTGTGGCTCTGGGGGGCAGGGTGCCCCAGGTGCCATCCTCCGGGGTGTCATCACTGCACCCCAAATTCTTAAAATCATGGTTATATGGAATAATACCATCATGCTATATAGCGTTCAATGCGGAATTTCATCCAGAAGGCAATGAAAAAAACCAGTGTGCAATATCTTTATTCTATAAAAGGTTATGGCCCAAAAACTAAAAACCAAAATTAATACGTTTAATGCAAAAATTGTGGTTTATTAAAATTGCAGCTTTTAGGAATACTACTATGCGGAATGTCACAAGGAATTCAATGAAAAAACAGAGTCTTTATTCTAGCAAAAGTTATGCCCTCCCCCCCCCCCAAAAAACACTCCCCAAATACAACTGTCTTATGCAGGAGTGTCAAACCATACCGCCTGCAGACCTGCATAATGAGTCATGAATGAGGCCGCCAAACCCGTTTATCTGCCCCGGCCCCCGTTGGTGCCTTGTCTCCTGGCCTCCAAGAGGCAGCAAGCAGCTACGCCAGCAGCAACTATTTCTGTGATGGCAATTGGTCATCCAGGCCAGCAGGGGGAGGTGAGAGAAGGAAATGAAGCTCTTCCCTCTCCCAGCAAAAGCACAGAGGAAGGCCAGTGCAGGAATGCAGGAACGCGAGCGAAACCTGGGAAGAAGCCGGCAGGTGTGCTGTTGGTCCTCATCCCGCCCTCAGGCCTCCAGGCAGCCCCCAGCCTCAGTCCAGACCTCCTTCCTTCTCCAGCCTCAGTGAGAAACAGCAAAATGGGGGTGGTGGGCGCGAGGCGGGAGGCTTCGGCTGCAGGAGCATTCCTGGTCGTAAGAGGGGGCTGCTTTCAAGGGGACACGATGGCTCTCAGGGCAGGATGGCTTGTGGAGCTCGGGGGGGGGGGAGGAATGTGCCAGTTGGCTTTGAAAATGGACACTTGTTCCTGTTAGGAAAATGCTGTTTTGCTGGTTACTGGTCTGCTGGGCGACCTGTACTGTTCAAAGAGCTAAGCAGACGAATGAAGTTAATGGGGGTGACACCGTATGTTATCTCACCGGGTGACTCTAGCCCTGGTAATGGCACTGGTGGGACGTTTGGGTGGTGTCGGTCACTGGCTCAGACGACGTTTACAGTGGATTCTAGCTATGGTGCATTACAGTCTGTCAGTGCTTATTAAGCATGAGGGCTGCATTACGCCTCCAGATGCAGGGGCAGTATGTCAGGGGAGCAACAGCAGCGGAGGGTACAGACATCCCTGCACTGCTTGTGGGGAAATATGCACTGCATTTATTTTCTGGCTGCTATTATTATTATTATTATTATTATTATTATTATTATTATTATTATTTCATGACTATTGCCATCTCTTAGAGCAGTCCTATGTGTGTCTACTCAGCAGTAAATCCCATTGTGTACCGTGGGGCTTACTCCCAGGAAAGTGGGTATAGGATTGCAACCCCAGACTCACAGGGTGGTTGTGAGGACAAAAGGAGTGCAGGAACCGTGCACACCACCTCGAGCTCCTCCGAGGAAGGGGGATATAAAATATGAATAATTAATTAATTTTGCCGTGGGGGTGTGAAAAATTTATTGGGGGGGAATAACGTAGCTACTACGCCACTGTCCCCGCCGAAGTCGTGAGCCCCTCGGGGCAGGGACCTGGCCGGCCTCACCGGGAAGCGAGCAAGCTCCGCCGCGGGAGCGGCCAGAGTCGGCTGCCGCCCCCCCCCCCTCAGGCGCGGCGCTGGGGCTCGCCTGAGCGCGCGGGCAGCAGGAGTGGG
Organism: Lerista edwardsae; assembly: GCA_029204185.1. Lineage (NCBI taxonomy): Eukaryota > Metazoa > Chordata > Lepidosauria > Squamata > Scincidae > Lerista > Lerista edwardsae. Next base: position 553,505 of record JAJKFI010000036.1, on the reverse strand, counting down.
ACGGCGCAGACAGTGCGCTCGGGACAGCATTGGCCGCCTGGCGCCCTGGGGCGCGGACCGGGCTGCGGCGCGCTGCTCCCCTTCGGCGTCCCTGCCGAGCCCGCCCCGAGAGCCCCCGATTTCCACCCCGCCCGAGGAGCAGCAAAGGGCCGTGTAGCGCCGGGACGCGCAGGGGGCGGCGGAGGACGCGCTGCGGCTGCTGCTGGGGCACCTTGGCTCGCAGGAGGAGGAGGAAGGGCCGCCCCGCCCACCCAGGGAGGGCTGCTTGCCGCGCTGCTTGCCGCGGGGCGCTTCGGCCTCGCTCGCTCCGCCCCTCCTCGAGACCGCGGGTTGCCCCACCAGCAGCCTGTCGTCTGCGCGGCGCGTTGGCGAGGGCGGCCCGGGCAGGCTGGTGGGAAGCCCGGCAGTCCTCCTGGACCCACAACTGCCCCTGGAGGCTCAGGGGGCATCGGGGGGGGGGGGGCTTTGCCCAGATCTGGCAAACAGACGACGGCCACGCACGCGGGCTGGGCTGCCCTCGGAAACGGTTCAGCCGCCGCAGTTGGTGCTGAGTGCGGCGCTGGGCGTGCCAAGCCTGCCTTGCCGTTGTCCCGGGGGCTGCCTTGGCTGCCCTTCCCTCCTGAGCCGAGGAGGGATGAAAGTTGGCGATGACTTTTAAAACCCAGCCCAGCGCAGGACCCCGAGACCTCAAGGACCGCTTGCGTAAGTTGCGTTCTTGCTGCGTAAACTGCGTTGTGGACCACTTCTCACTGAAAAACGGTATAGGAGTGGTGCCGCTACAGGAAACTGGACTGGATGGGCCCACGGCCTGATCCAGCAGGGCGCTTCTCAGGTTCTTAGTTCAGGAAAGCTCGACTGGAGGCAACAAGGCCCACCCCTGAAAGGGTCTGCTGAGCACCTGGTCACAGAATACAGCTCTCCCCCCCCCCCATCTGTGGTGGTTCTGTTCCAGCCTCTTGGATGTGGAAAGCATGGGTGCAGGCAGTGCCCTCCTGTGTGCCCGTTGTCTTGTTTCGTTTTTCAGTAGTGGCCCTCGCAGTGCAGACGTTTCTTCCTTAACATTCTTGCTTCACTGAACAACCCAATATGCGGGCAACCAGCCTGCGCCCTGCAGAGAGGAAGCTAACCGAAGGTCAACAGGAAGCAGTTCAGTCAGGGTCCCTCAGGGATCTCCAGCCCGGGGCCAGATCGGGCCCATCACGAGATTTTATCCGGCCCGCAGCAACTTTTTTTGTCAGAGCATTTGCTAATGTTTGACATTTTTACTCATGTGTCATTTCTCAGTTTAAGCATGGAATGGTTTCTTTGTCATGGTCACATTTCTATTTTGTTCTGAACCATACGTAGCATGCTGATTACCGATAGAGCCCAGTAAAACTTATTCATTCATTTATAAAACTGATATTTTTTGGCCAATGAAAATGTGTAAACTATACAACGTGGCAAGCGTGCTGAAAAGTCTGGAGGCCCCGACTCTAGGATAAGTGAAACTTATCCGCCACCAGCGGGGAGGGGACACGCCTGTACCCCCGTTTCTTCGGCTGGCCTGGGATTTTCGGAGCCTGACTCAGGGAATGCAGGACTGTGCGTCAGCCTCAGTCCCGAGTCTGCGTCAGTGAAGGGCGTGAGAGCAACACGTCCAGCGTGACCCCCCCCGAGCAGTGGCGCCACGGCGGTGGTCCAGGTTGGCTAGAGAATGACTCGCAAGACTGGCCAGGCAGTTTCAGGTGGTTTATTGTGTTGCAGTGGAAAGAGCCCGGCATGGTGGGCCTGGCAGGCAGCCCGCTGGACAAGGCTTCTCCTTGGCCTGGGGCAGGTGGGGAAGGCAGCTAAGGGGTCCTCTGGGGCAAAGGGGTGGACAGCCGCGTCGGGCGGGTGGTGCTTAGAGTCTTCTCAGTGCCACTTGTCTCTGGCTACTCTGAGAGGTGCTGTCGGTGTTCTCGATGCGTTTGGTGACTTCATAGTACGTGTTTCCGTCATGGTCCAGGTGCTCCAGCCAGCTTCTGATGTTGGCATAATGGTCTGTTGTGCTTTGGCATTCCTGTATCAATGAGGGCAGGTGTTGGGGGGGGGCGGGGAAGGGGAGAGAGAGAGAGAGAGAGAGAGAGCTCTTTCAGTCTGTTGCAGCGAAACCAGGCAAGAGGCTTTTGGTGCCATAAAGACTCCTGTGGCAATAAGTGTGTTTACTTATTGTAGTATTGGCTCCTGGATTCGGTTCACTTTCTGAGATGCATGAAATTCCTTCATAGATCGGTGTGTGTGTGTGTGTGTGTGTGTGTGTGTGTGTGTAGAACAACAGAGTCCTTGAGTTGACCCACAAGATAGATAAACCCTCCCCACAGACAGGATAACAAATTCTCTTTTGTTTACCTCATAGTTCCCTCAGAATGTTACCTCAGAAATTTACCTCAGAACGGAGTGGCAACAGAATGCAGGCAGCCTGTTGTCTTGTGTGCCTCCCTGGGGCACCTGGTGGGCCGCTGTGAGATACAGGAAGCTGGACTAGATGAGCCTTTGGCCGGGCTCTTCTTATGTGTTGCCTCACACCTGCCCCAGAGACCCAGCCACCCCTTGCTTCCAGAATGGCCCCATTTGGAGCCAAAGGGAGGGCAGGCGGACCCAATTTGCAGCAACAAGTGCTGTGCCCCTGCAACAGGCCCCAGACACACCTGGTGTGTCCCAGAGGGGGGATGTGTCAGCCTCTGCGTGCCCTCAGCCCCTTCGGGACCCCCGGGGCCCCCCTGGCCCCCCTCCTCATCCATGGTGGCAGCCTTGTTCTCGAGGGAGCCCTGTTGGCTCTGAGCCATCCATGCCCTCTTTCCAGAGTGTGGGCAGGCCGACTGCTGGGAGATGTGGCCCCGCTGCTCCCCAGGTGCTGACCTCAAGCTGACCGGTCGGGAGTTGCCGGAGCCTCCGTTTTGCCTCCTCGGAGCGGGGCCTTTGCTCTTGCCTCCACCTGCAGGCGCTTGAGCTCTTCTCCAGGCGCCCTCAAAAACTGCAGGCAGAAGCTCTGGGGTCGCACCCAGAATTTCTTTGGGCCTCCGAGGACGTAGCTCACCTGTCCCCTGAAGCCTCTGCTCCTCTAAGGCCCAGTCCTGTGCTCAAGGCACACCAGTGTGTCTCCCTGTGCGCTGGCACAATGACAGTCCTGCCAGTTCAGAAACTCGCCCCACCAGTGGCTGCCCCACAGACACCAGCACAAGTGGGGGGAACGCTGCTCAGGTGCCATGTGGGTGCGGCTCTGCTCCACTGGTCGTTGCGGTGCCAGCAGAAACGCCCTCCCGGTGCTTCTCCCTTCCTTGCCGGTGTCTGTCCACGCTGAGTGCTTTTGTCACTTCTGAACCCTCTGGAAGGGCCTGTGCTGTGTTTTGGAGGCCTCTTCCCCAGAGATTCCCCCACCCGCTCCGTTTTGGTCGCCCTTCCTCGCCTGCTGAGAAGGCCAGGACGGCCACGGCTGATCGGCAGCTCTGTCCTACAGTCCTCCTGCGGCCCTGGCTCCAGCAGCGGAGCTCGCCCTCGGAGGTGCCCCCTTTTGCCGCATTTGTCTCCCCCGGAACCTGGAATTGTGCAGCCTGCCCTGGCTGCTTAGGCAAACCCGCCCAGCCGGTTAGGAATAGGGAGCTCTCTTTCCCTGGAAATCCTTGGAACAGCTACTCCTCCCCCTCCAAGCCTCCATTCTTCCATGCCTATTTCAAAGCTTCCTGCTAAACCACCTTCTCAAGGGTCCGTTTAAAGCTCTGTCACGGATCTCCTAAGCAAAGCAACTGATGCTCAGGAGCAAGGAACAGGCACCTGCATCAGCAGCACCTTTTGCTCTCAGCATGCCCTTTTCTTTTGAAAAGTTTTGTCCCGATAGCCTAATTTTGGCTGCACCATTTGCCCCTGTCAGGGATCCTGAATCTGTCAGACGCAACTGCATGTGATCTCCTGCTCTCAAAGCATGGTTAATCCCCTCACTTTGGTTCAGGGCGCAATGCTAACCTGGAGGGCCACCTTAAAGCATGTTGGGACCACTCTCGGAGTCAGGGGGGATGGCACATGTCTGTGTGCTGGCTTCTCTAATCGTGAGAGTAGTCCAAACTTACTTTACATTTTCCGCTGGCCTAACTGTGCAGGTTAGGACTGCGCCCTCAATTGCAGGTGGGGAGCATATGTGTGTGAATGAGCAGTGTGGTAAACACTTCACACAACAGGCAGGCCTCTGCTGGAAGAACTCTATGCCAACAGCAGACGGTGTAGGTGGGAGTGGGGCTGGGTGGAAATTCCAAGCCACAGTGCATGGATGCTGCGCCTCAGCCTCCCACCTGTACCCCTGCCTCCTGACACACACACTCCAGGTGATCACACGCGTCTCTGCCCCAACTGGGCTGCCTCTCCAGCCCCTCCTTTTGCAGCAGCTGAGAGCAGGGAGGGCTGCTCCCTTCAGGCAAATGCCCAGGGAGTCCAACCATTGGCACTGCTGGCCAAACACTCACCTGAATCCCTTTTGTTTTTCAGGACTGCACCATTGCACAGGTCTCTCTGTTTCAGGTGGGCAGCTCTCATTGGCCATTTTTGGGAGCCTCGCTCCCCAAACTTGGGGTTTGAAATTAAGAGACGTTCTAATCAGGGGAGCAAACAGTCAAATCCAGACGGGATAAGAACGTAAGAAGAGCCTTGCTGGATCAGGCCAAAGGGGGCCCATCTAGTCCAGCTTCCTGGATCTCACAGCGGCCCACCAGGTGCCCCACGGAGCTCACAAGACAACAAGAATCTTGCGTCCTGTGGCCACTCCCTTGCACCCGGCACTCTGAAGTAGCCTACTAATGTAAGGAGGTTGCACAACCCGTCGTGGCCTGCAGCCCGCGAGGGATTCCAGGCGGTTTGGGGCAAGGCTCTTGTTCTTGCTGAACTTCCTCGGAGAGCCAGGCAGTCCTGCGAAGGAGGAGGAAGGCGATGTGCCATGCCTAGAGTTCCGGCCAGACTGGAGAAGATGTGCACCTTCCGTGGACGCTGAGCATTCCTCAGTGGGAGGAAAAGGGGCTTGTGTCCCTGTGGCCCCTCGCGCTGAGGGAAACTGGGCCAGGTGCGGGCTGGTGGTCGGTTGGAAGTGGGTGGGGGGGGCCTTTGGGTTCCATCCAACGCAGCTGCTTCTTGAGCAGCCAGCAAGAGCGCTACCCCCTTGCTGAGTGTGGAAGCCGGCACTTCCTCAGCGCCTGTGGTCCAAAGGGGGGTCTTGCCACAGGCTCTTTCCGAGAACCAGGGACCACTCCCTCCTGCAGGGTGGCGTCCACCACAGCCTGGACAAGAAGGGGTCTCTCTCACGGACCCCCGTGACCCAGCAAGCAGGGAGTCATGAGTCTGGTCTGCAGGTGGCCTCCCCACACGCTCAGGCTGCCAGCACTCAGTGGGCTCCCCACAGCAAGGCTGGCGGTCCAGGGAGCCCATCCGCAGAGGGGGTCAGGCAGGAAAGGGGGAGAGAGGTGCTGCTTTCATCTGCTGGAATATTTGCATCCTCTCCCTCAGGGAGAACCTCCTGGGGCAGCCCACAGAACCACCCAAAGGCACCAGCAGTCAGAGTGATCATGAAAGATCGAGAAAAAGGCAGGGATCCCAACAGCTGCCAGCCCCTCGCGTGCCACGTCCTCCCAGTCACATTCAAGATACTTACTGGAAGTATGTGATTCTGAGCTTGAAACCAGCGTGTACCCCATCAAACAGAAGGGGACCTTCAGACAGACCTTCAGGCACAAAGACTCAGCAGCAAGTGGACAAGCACCCAGCAATTCCTAAAGGAAAACATGAAAAGTGGGAAACTATGTGAATGGTAAAAGAAATTGGGGCAGCAAATTTCACGGGGGTTCTTCGCTGCATCATAGAATAGTGTCTATTGGTGAAAACCCCTTTGGAAAATGGTGGTTTAGACTAGCCTGCCCATGTAAGCCGCCTGGGGCATTTGCTTCAGCATGGGAAGGGCAGGTATAAATTCTTTAAATTAAATAAATAAATTGGACAAACGTGAAGCTCTATCAATGCAAGGGAAAAATACACATGCCATATGTTTAAAATCAAATCTGTGTGCAGTGTGCCCCTCAAAGGTCAGTCCTTGTCCCCTCTGAAGCCTGTGCCCTGGGCGGCTGCCTTGAAGCCCCCCCCCCGTCCTCTGCCAACTGTGGATTTCACTGGGCAGCTGTTGGCATCTCCTGCAGCCCACCGGTGGTTATGCTGAGAAAACTGGGCTGGCCTTTCGGGGCCTTGAGACTTGGGCGGCCTGAGTGGCTTGCCGTCAGGGATGCAGCAGTAGCTAAGTGCCCACCACTGCATCCAGCAGCAGCCAGGCGGCCACCGGGGTCTCCTTGGGAGAAGAGGAAGTTCGTCCAGTTCCCCCAGGGAAAGCCCCGCCTCCCACAATGGGTCTACTCGACTCCGTTGGCTGTTTTGCGGCCGTGAATTGAGCTGCCCTGTGGCCGAGGTGGGTGATAAGATCCAGCAGTGGAGGGCAGCACTTGCCTCCCCCACTCCCTGGCCCCCACCCAGTTACCCGCCCCTCCCAGAAAACGTGTCACACGGGGGACGGTGGAACGTACTGCTCGCCTGGGCCACATGGCCACCTCCAGCTGTTTGGGGCCAGGGTCAGTGGCACCGGCCTACTGTGGGCACCGGAAGTGCCCCTACAGCCCCAGAGCCTGCCGTCTGCTCCTAGCGCAGGTCCTTGCAGGCTCAGGATTGGGCCCTTGGGTTTAAAGCAGTCGTGAAAGGACACTCATTTAAATGAAACGGAGATGGCAGCAGGTGCGGAAAAAGGAGAAGCAATTCAAAGAGCGAGCGGCGCAGTCGTCGGCAGAAAGCAGCCGCTGGCAGGGCTGCTCCACGGGCCACCCCTCAGGCAGCCCCTGGGGGCCCCACCCCTGGCACCAGGCTCTTCGCCTCAGGCGGGGCCCAGGCCCACCCCAGCGGACCTCAGCAGGCAGGAGTGCTCCCAGACCCTTCCCCCCAGCCACACCCGGAGCGGCCTCCCCCGCGCCCGAGCGAGGCGTGCAGTGGTGCCCGAGCGAGGTGGTGCCCGGCTCTGCAGCTGCGCAGGAGTCCTGGCATTGCCTCCACCCCTGGCCCTGCCTTGTGGGCAATCAGCAGGAGGGGCTGGGAAAGGGGGTGGGGCTGGTTCCCGGTGCGCTCCTGGCAACCAAGTGGGGGTGGCGGCAGCTGCTCCCCCCCATCTCTGCAGCGATGCTGGAGGGAGGGGGGCTGGCACTGCCCCAATTTTCTTCCTGCTCACCCTCAGTGAGTGGAAAGAGGATCAGGGAGCTGCTTGAAGTGGGCTGGAGCGCGTGGCAAGCACATAAGAACATAACATAAGAACATGAGCCCCTATGCTGGATCAGGCCAAAAGGGGCCCATCCAGTCCAGCTTCCTGTATCTCACAGCGGCCCACCAGGTGCCCCAGGGAGGCACGAGACAACAAGATGCTTGCATCCTGTGGCCACTCCCTTGCACCCGGTACCAGTAGCCCACCACCTTTGTAAGGAGGTTGCACAGTCCATCATTGCCTATAGCCCACGATGGACCTTTCCTCCAGAAATCCGTCCAATCCCCTCTTAAAGGCATCAAGACCAGACGCCATCACCACCTCCTGTGGCAAGGAGTTCCACAGATTAACTACCCACTGTTCCTTTTATCTGTTTTAAGTCTCCCAACCCTCAGTTTGAGCGGATGCCCCCCTGGTTCTGCTGTTTTGAGAGAGGGAAAAAAACATCCCTCTATCGACTCTCCCTTCCGTGCATAATTTTGTATGTCTCAATCATGTCCCCCCTCAGGCACCTCTTTTCTAGGCTGAAGAGCCCCAAACGCTGTAGCTTTTCCTTCACACTTGCGGGACTTTGCCACTCCTACTCCTTGCCACTTGAGTGGGCCTCCTGCCTGGACTGCCCCCACCAGCAGGGAGCAGCTGTGCCCCTTTAGCTGCCCTGGACCCAGACCTAGATGCTGCTCCCCACCCTGCCCCCTTACCTGGGCTTGATCTGGCACAGTTCAGGGCCAGCGCAGTCCCGCTTGCGTCCAGAAGTCTCTTGCAGGCTCAAGGTAGGCTGGAGATGGTGACCAGCAGTGCAGGCCAGGCAGGAGGACCAAAAACAGGGTGCCTGGCGTCGTTGGGTCTCATTCGTGGGGGGGGGAGACACAAGTCCTGGGGCCAGTGGACAGCAGAGGCCTGGTCTGTGGGTGGAGTGGGGGGGGAGCTTCCGACCCAGGCAGGGCCAGCTACCGTGGCCGGAGAGGCGGTGGGGACGGGGGGGGGAAGACATGTTGGGGACCTGCTTAGGAGGCAGGAGACTCTGCCCCCTTCCCACTTGGAGAGCTGGGGGAGGTTGCTGTGGCAGGCTGGGCACTGGCTGGACCACCTGGTGAGGTTGGGGGCGCTGCCCTGGCCCTCCTACCCGGAGGTGGCGTCTGCAGGACGAAGTTCGCAGGGGTAGTGTTGGTACGCGGGAAGCCCAGGAACCTTCCGGGGCTGCCCAGGGAGGAAATGTCGGACGGGAACTGGAAGCGCGTGTAGTCGGGGGTCAGAGAGGGAGACTCCCAGGTGCCTGCACTGGGTAAGGGGCAGGCCTGGGGGCTGGCTGGGTACGTGGCATTGAGAGGAGCGGAGGGTCCGGAGTAGGTCCCCCCTGCGGAGAAGGTCCCCCCTGCAGAGAAGGTCCCTCCTGGGGAGAGGGACATGGTCCCCGCTGCAGGGGAGGTGGTGGTGGTAAGTGCCCTGGTTCTGGGCGACGGCAGGACCATGAGCGGCTGTGGGGAGGCTCCGGTGGGGGTACTGGCCAGGCCAGGCTGGAAGCACGCCGGTGACACGGCCGGGGACTCAGCCCGGGCCCTCCTAACCGCAGGTGGCGTCTGCAGGACGAAGTTCACAGGGGTCGTGTTGGTCGGTGCGAAGCCCAGGAACCTTCCGGGGCTGCCCAGTGAGGAAATGTCGGACGGGAACTGGAAGCGCGTGTAGTCTGGCGTTAGAGAGGGGGACTCCCAGGTGCCTGCACTGGATAAGGGCACGGGGCTGGCTGGGTATGTGACGTTGAGTGCGGGTGAGGGGAGGGAGACGGTCCCCGCTGGGGAGTAAGTTCCATTTGGGGAAAGAGAGACGGTCCCTGCTGGGGAGTAAGTTCCATTTGGGGAAAGGGAGCAGGTCCCTGCAGGTGAAGGTGGGAGGATAGAAGCGTCCCCTGGGAGGACAAAGGTAGTCCCTGCTGTGGGTGAGCCACGCAAGACGCCGACAGGGCTAGAGTCAAGCCACGAGAGACTGGAATCGAGTGGGCTCATAGGTGGCATCTGCACCCTGTTCCCCGTAAGCGCACGTGGTATCGCCACAGGGCTAGTGTTGGCACGCGGGAAGCCCAGGAACCTTGCAGGGCTGCCTGGAGGGGGAATGTTGGCTGGGACGGGTCTGGCTGTGTTAGAGAGGGCCTCCAATCCGCCTGCAGGGGGGCTGCCTGGGGATATGGCATCGAGAGGAACGGGTGCGTAGGCAGGGTATGGAGGGGGAGTGCCTCCGCCAGAGAGGGCATCCCACCCGCCTGCACTGGAGCCGGACATGGGGTCCTTCCATGAGTACATGCCACTGAAAGGATCGGAGTCAGAGGACGACCCCGCCGAAAAGTCAGAAGTCCCCCATGTGAGTGGGGTGGAGGATGCCAGTGCCCTGGCCCTCCTAACGGCAGGTGGCGTCTGCAGGACAAAGTTCTC
>JAJKFI010000036.1:517923-543191 GCA_029204185.1 Lerista edwardsae | reverse complement strand
GTATGCGCCTGCAGGGGAGCCGGGCTGGAGGTACATGGCATTGAGAGTAAGGGGTCCTGGAGAGGGACTGCCTGTGCTAGAGAGGGCACCCAATGCGCCTGCAGGGGAGCCGGGCTGGAGGTACATGGCATTGAGAGAAAGGGGTCCTGGAGAGGGACTGCCTGTGCTAGAGAGGGCACCCAATGCGCCTGCAGGGGAGCCGGGCTGGAGGTACATGGCATTGAGAGAAAGGGGTCCTGGAGAGGGACTGCCTACGTTAGAGGGGGCACCCCATGCGCCTGCAGGGGAGCCGGATTGGGGGCCGCCCGTGCCCTTCCCTGAGAATGTGCCACTGAAAGGATCAGACCCAGGGGAGAACCCCGCCAAAAACTCAGAAGTCCCCCATGTGGGTGTGGTGGTGGCTGCCAGTGCCGGTGTACCGCGGTTGGGTACGTCAGAGAGGGTCTCCCATCCACTGGAGAGGGACTGGGGGCCGCCCGTGCCCTTCCCTGAGAATGTGGCACTGAAAGGATCGGACCCAGCGGAGAACCCCGCCAAAATCTCAGAAGTCCCCAGCGTGGAGGGTGCCAATGCGGAGGACCCCAATGATGCCAGCGCCCTGGCCCTCCTGACGGCAGGCGGCGTCTGCAGGACAAAGTTCTCAGGGGTTGCCCCAGTCGATGGGTAGCCCCAGAACTTTCCAATGGGGCTTGTCTGGGAAGTGAAGGATGGGTACTGGAAGTAGCAGCGGTTGAAGTAGCTGAAGGGGTCTGAAGGTGTCCCGGTGCTGGGTACGGTGCTGGGTACGTCAGAGAAGTTCTCCCATGCAGGGGTCCTCCTACGCGGAGATGGTGACGGCATGACCATAAGCGACTGTGGGGAGGGGGTGGGGGTGCTGATAAGGCCAGGCTGGAAGCCCCCCAGTGACAGGGGAGGGGAATCAGGAGGAACCCTGCCCCTCCTGACCACAGATGGTGTGAAGGGACTGCCTGTGTTGGAGAGGGCATCCCATCCTGGAAGTAGTTTAAAGGTGAAGTAGTAGTCGGGGTGGTTTAAAAGTGAAAATGATGAAGGTGGAGTGAGGATGGGTATGTCCGAGAGGGTGTCACATGAGTTTGCAGGGGTCCTCCTACGCGGAGATGGTGACGGCACGACCATAAGCGACTGTGGGGAGGCACCAGTGGGGGTACTGGCCAGGCCAGGCTGGAAGCCCGCCGGTGACAGGGCAGGGGAATCAGGAGAAGCAATCTGTGCCCTGGCCCTCCTATACCAAGATGGCGTCTGCGGGGTTGTGAGGGGACTGGGTATGATAGAGGGGGCATCCCATGTGCCTCCAGGGGAGCCGGGCTGGGCGCTGCCTGGGTCTGGCCCCGAGGCGCTGGCATCCGCGGGGCATGATTCAGGCATGACTGGAACTAAGTTGGTGCCACCTTCCGCCAGCTGTGGAGATCCGTCGGTTGCAAAAGCGCCACTCTCCATGTTGCCGAGGTTGTAGTTGAACAAGGGGCTTGCGGGGAGCTGCTGTGGTTGCCAGGGGGCGCTGTGCTCGAAGCCTCGTGGACCAGTCTGGTCGCTCACTGCAAAGACAGAGAGAGGAGGCGTCACTGGCCCCGCAGGGCGCTCGTCCCCCTCCCCCAGAAGCAAAAGCCACACAGTGTCAGCCGGGGGGGGAGCCTTCTTGACCCCCTGGGGGGCAGCGGCTGTGAAGACTGGGCCCTGCAGCCCCCATGCCCACCCACCACCTTGCCTCCCCCGTTTCTGCCGAGAGGCTGGGGCACCCGCCCCTCCAGGCCGCCAGCGTGGGGCCTTGCTGCTGCCAGCTGCGCAGTGCCAAGGCCCCACGCTGGTGGCCTGGAGGGGCCGGTGCCCCAGCCTCTTGGGCAGACCCCTAGAGCAGTCCTTCCCGCTGCTCCGTTGGCCAGCGGGTGACGCCTCTCACACACCCAGGCCACTTGGCGTGATGCCCAACGGTCCCCCTGAGACAGGCTTGGGCTCCACCCCACAGAACCCCCGGCCCCAATCCGGTTTTCCAAAGGGGAAAGGATTTCAGGCAGAGGCGGGGGTCTGCCAGAGGTGTGCTCGTTTATAGGGCCTGATCCTGAGCCCCGTTGGGGAGATGCCTGGGCGGGGGAGGCTGCCCCCCGCGCCAGGCCTCCTTGTTCCTCAGCCCCATGTAAACGGGCATTCGCAAGTGCAGCCCCCATGCAGGATGGGGAAGAAGACGGGGAGGCATCAGTCCAAACACAAACTCCGCCTACTCCACTCAAGAGGCCAAAAGGGGATCGCAGACAGTTCTCTGGTTTGGGGTAACGAGGAGAAAAGCCACACGCAACCCCCCTCCTCACTCGTCTGCAAAGCACCCGCCTGCCCCCCGGGGGCTGGGGCAGCAGCACTCGTGGCACCTGCTGCCGACTCGCCCGCTGGGAGGGCGCCGCGCCTGGCCTGCCGCTCCCCGACTCCCGGCACCCTGCTCGGCCCGGAGGGGGGCGGCACCTCGCGAGCGCCAGCCCAGCCGGTCCGAGTCCAGGCGGCTTCATTCGGCTCCTGGGAGTCGCACCCCGTCGATGGGCTGCATCCTGCCAGCGCCCCACCAACTCTCTGGGGGTTGGCCTCTCTGTTTCCAGGCCCGGGGGAAGGTGTGTGCGCTGAGCGCCAGAGCCCCGGGTGGCCTGGTGCCAAGAGGCCTGGGCGACTGCCTTCCCCCGCAGGGGCCTGCCCGGAGGCCCCCTCCGCCTCCCACCACCTGCAAGAGCGGTGGGAGCCAGCGGCAGGGCCTCCTCCACGCCAGGGCAGCCCCTCCCCAGGGAGGTCTGGCCGGCCCAGGCTCTGCCCGAGTGGAAGCGGGCACTCAAAAACCCACCACACCAACAGGGTGCGCCGTGCTCCTTGCGCCTTGATGGTTTTGCTCCCGTTTTTCTCGGTGGGGCCTGCTTTGCTGTGGATAGAGATGCGCAAATACAGGGAACGGCCTGTGCCGTGGACGGTTTCTGCACCACATGAAGAGGATGGGAGAGGCAGTGGGGTGCCCCACGCTGGCAGCACAAAGAGCCCTCGCAAGCCAGAGAGGGGAAGAGAAGGCCAAGCGGCCGCCAGTCGTGTTCGATCGTATTCCAGACGCGCAGGCTTGTGGCCCCAGTCCCCCCCCCACGCACGAAACAGGCACGGAGCGGCCCAGGGGAGGCGAGGGCGTGAGGAGGGGGTCTCCCCCCCCAGGCCGAGGAGTACGCCCCTCCCAGAAGCGTCGTCAGCCCCCGCACGCACGTTCGACTGGCCCGTCCCCACTTCAGCGGAGTTCCCGGCCCGGGCCCAGCGCAAGGAGCCCCGCTGGCTCCAGACGGACTTCACCCCAGACAAATCACTTCACCCCAGACAGACTGGCCAGGCACGGCAGGTGGTTTATTGTGTTTGCAGTGGGAGACACGCTGGAGGGGGGTGCGGGGGGCCTGGGGGTCACCAGATGAACAAGGGCTTCCCGTCGGCCCGCGACAGGTGCGCGAGGCAGGTGAGCAGGACGAGGCAGTCGCGGTGCTTCTCTGGGGAGACCACCGTGTCGAGCACGCTCCGCAGGTACTCGGGGTTGTTGAAGGTGTCGCCCTCGGCCCCGCTGGTATCCGGCCGCTCGCGCAGGATGCCGTAGGTGTTCACAATGTGCTCCGTGAACGCGGGGTGGATGTCGGGGTCGTAGCCCAGGGGCTTCAGCTGGCTCATGATGTCGGCGTAGCGCTGCAGCATGCCCTTGCGCTGCTCGTCGCTCAGCGGAGCCATGGGGTCGTTCCCGCCCTACGGGGAGACGAAGAGCAGCATTAAGGAGGAGGACTGTTGGGGGTCCCGACAAGGACAAGGCAGCTGCCCCGCTGCCGGGAGCGTCTCTGCTGCGGGGAGCGCTTAGAGGATCGGCAGAACCAGAGCCCCTGGGGGTCTCTCCCGCCCCGGCGTCACGCAGGGACCTCCAACCCCGGGGTCTGCTCTCCTCCCAGGCGTGGCCTGCTCTGGTCCGGAAGCCAGTGGCTGAGCCTGCTCAAGTCCAGGTCCGCCCTTCAGACCCCCCACGCCCGGGGAAGGGGTCCTGCCCCCTGCAGCAGAGGCACACTCAGCACCCAGCAATTCCTCCGCCACCCTGTGGGCTCCCCCAGAACCACGTGACGTGGTGAAGACCACCCGCCTGCTGCCACCTGCGAGTGGTGGTTGAGGAGAGCAGGGGTGGGCGCCTGACCCAGACTGCAAGTCGGGGTGGGGGAGCCCAGGCAGCGTCCCCCCACCCCCACCCCCACCCCCACGCTGCTCTGCCTCGGCCCCTCCCTTGCTGTTCGGCTTTAAACAGCAAGCAGGGAAGGCTCAAAGCCTTCACAGTCCCAGGTGAGCCTCAGGAAAACCCCCCCCCCGACCTCTTGGGGGAGTTCTCCGCATCAGACGTCTCCATCAGACGCCACAGCCCCCACCCCAGCCTGGCGAGGGAGGGAGGGAGGGAGGGAAGGAGGGGCGGTCAAGACCTCTCATGACTCAACAACTGGTCACTTGTGTTTAACGAAATTAAGCCCCAACTGGAGTCTGGCGTCTTCCTCAGGGGTGGCGCAAAGGCATGAAAGGCTGCCTCGGAATGCCAGGTGTGAGGGAGTGGCCGCAAGATGCAGGCTCCTTGCTGGCTTTGTGGCTTCGTGTGCTCCCTGAGGCGTCTGGTGGGCCGCTGTGAGATACAGGAAGCTGGGCTAGGGGGGCCCCCTTTCTTTGGCCTGATCCAACAAGGCTTCTCTTACGCTCCAGGCCACCTGCCCTGACGCTAGACTGGGACACGCAGGCGCTGGGGAACTCAAGAGCACGAGGAAGAGCGCGGCAGGGGGCACACGGCTGCCCTGTGCGCCTGCAGTGCGGCCCCCATCTCTGGCCTGCTGTGACTGGATGCTGCACGGTCCCTTTGAAGAGAAGTGCAGTGGGGAGGGGGGGGCGCCAGAGAGGCCAGCGGGGGCGGCCACCTGCCCCTGGGAGTGCTCCGTCTTGGAATGGAGCTCTGGGTTCCCCTGCACCCTGTGCCCGGCCTGCTCCGCTCGCCAGTCTCCCCAGGGAGCACGGCTGCTCCTGGAGATGCCAGCACCACTCCCCGTGGGCTGGGCACCCCGTCACCGTCCTGGCAGGGGCTGCTCTGCTCACGCCCATTGCACTCCGAGCAGTGCTGGAGTCCCCACGCAGAGTTGAGGCTGAACGTAAGGGAAGCAGAGCCCCTGTGCTAGGTCAGGCCAAAGGGGGCCTGTCTAGTCCAGCTTCATGCATCTCCCAGTGGCCCAGTAGATGCCTCAGGACATCCTGGGGCCGCTCCCTTGTATCTGGCATGCTGAGGTAAATTGCTGAGGTCAACAAAACAGAATTTGCCATCCTGGCTGTGGGGAGGGAGCTGTAATGACTTGCAACCCAACCTGGGCCTTAAGAACCTAAGAAGAGCCCTGCTGGGTCAGGCCAAAGGCCCACCTAGTCCAGCTTCCTGTTTCTCACAGGGGCCCACCAGGGGCCCCAGGGAGCACACGAGACAAGATGTCTGTTGCCATTCCCTAGCACCTGGCCTTCTGAGGTAAATATGAGGTAAATAAAACAGAGTTGGCTGTCCTAAGAACTTAAGAAAAGCCCTGCTGGATCAGGCCAAAGGCCCAACTAGTCCAGCTTCCTGTTTCTCACAGGGGCCCACCAGGTGCCTCAGGGAGTTCAGTAGACAACAAGATGCTTTCATCCTGGCATTCTAAGGTAAACCTCTGAGGTAAATATGAGGGAAATAAAAGAGAATTTGTCATCCTGACTGCGGGGAGGGAGCTATAATAGCTTGCAACCCAACCTGGGCCAACGTAAGAAGAGCCCCTCTGGATCAGGCCAAAGGCCCTTCTAGTCCCGGTTCCCACATCTCACGGTGGCCCACCAGGGGCCTCAGAGAGCCCACAGGACAACCAGAGCCCTGAATCTCACTGCTACTCCCCTGCATCTGGCACAATGACTGGGCAGCTTTCTTCCTACCCTCTGCTCAGCTCCTGCATCTTCCAGCCCCAGGAGCTGGAGCTGGAGATCCGGAGGAGCCACTGCCAGACGGAGGCACAGGCCGTGGCGGATCTACAGGGAGGGCAAAGCTCTGAGTGTTGCAGGAAGCCTTACCCTGTCATGCAAACCCCTCCCCTCCCTTGCTGCTGTAGCCAGTAAGCAACGCCAAGATGCTGCTGTTCCCTGTGAGGATTGGCTAAAACGGTGCAGGAGAGGAGGGATTTCTACCGCAAGGTCAGGCTTCTTGCAACACTCAGAGCTCTGCCCTCCCTGTAGACGCACCTCTGCGCACAGGGGCATGCTCAGCTGGCCCTGCAGCCTCAGAGGCTCACCCTCGCCATGCCTTGCCCCTCCATTCTGCTGGTGTGGAGGTGCAATGCTGCTGCAGGCTGCTGGGGGGGGCAGTAGGTGGCCCAGGCGCCTGAGGCGGTGGCCGCCGTAGGAGGCGTGCACTTCCTGCCACTTCCTGCCTAATCCTACGTGGCTAAGGGTGCAGTCCTAGCTTGGAGTTAGTCCAGCAAAGTTTGGCCAGCGCCAGGCCGCCGCAGAGTGCGTTCGGACCACTTGGGGTGTGTGTGTGGCGGCTCACCCTGTGCGCTGGCCTCCCTGACTCCGAGAGTGGTCCGAGCATGCTTCACGGCGGCCCTTGTGCTGGCCAAACTCCAGCTGTGCAGTAACAAGGCAGCCGTGCCAATGGGGTCTGCGCTGCAGCCTGCAGGGGAGGGGGCAGTCACGGAGACCTCCTCGAGTTGGAGGGGGCGCGTCAGCGGACTGCTCCCAGAGGGCCCCCCTGGCCAGGGCTTCCCAGAGGCCGACAGGTCACCGGCCTGTGTTTCGAGGTGCAGAGTCTGCAGCTGACCACGAGCCCCCTTTGGGCCCCGGGGCGGGCGGGGGGCGTACCTGCAGCTCCAGGGGCTGTGCCCTGCCTTTCCCCCCTCGCCCCCCCTCCACAGGGGCAGGAAAGGGCAGCTGCTGGAGGCTCTCCTCACCTGCGCAATCTTCTCGGGGATGTTGCTGACGGTGAAGCCGTAGAGGCGCACCCGGTCGGGGAAGATGCTGGAGAGGATCCTGCGATCCAGCTGGAAGGCGATCTCGCCCACAATGCGCTCCATGGTGGCCTGCCTGGCATCTGCAGGGCCCAAAAGGGAGTCCGGTCAGTGGACGGCCTGCAGCCGCTCGCAGCCACTCCCTAGCCTGTCCTCACCGGCCTGGGGAAGCCTCCGGAGCCGGGCTCCCTCCCCTGCCAAGGGGGCCGTGGCCGCTGCTGCCCTGCTTCGACTCGCGACACCCCCAGCCTCACAGCCCCAGCCGGTGGTCTGCCTGTGCTGCAGACCCGCTTCCAGGTGCTGCCGCCCGCCAGAAGTGGCAAGTGGAGGCATGGCCCGGTGGCAGTGGCCACTCTGGATCCCCTGGGACTGGTAAGGCCAGGGGTGGGAGTGGGCCGTGGGCAAGAGTGGGAGGACTGGGGTGTTCCACAGGAGGAACCAGGAGCAGAGAAGGGGAGCAGGGGTGGAGCCAAGGGCAGTGGCACGCACCGGATCCTATCCCCTCTTCTTGAAGCCTCCCCACCCTTTCCCCTCCTCAGAAAAACACCACCAAAATAGTTGGCACGTGTCCAAGGAGACCCACAGGTGGCCCCAGGGCTTGCACAGAGGTAAGTATAACCTATTTTTACTTACTTCTCATTGGCCTTTGGGTCATTCCCTCCTCGTTGGGATGCAGCTCGCACCTTTTTGGTGCAGCTGCATGGGTGCTGGTGGCAAGAGGTAGGATTGGGGCCGTAATTGTACATAAAAAAAACGCCACAGCATGAACGCCACAATCTCAGGAGGGAACAAGAGCCCAGCTGCCTTCCAGCGCCTTCCTAAACAGGGATCACCTGTGACAGCCACACACCCAAAATGCGGTGAAGGATGCTGACTGGAGATGGGCAGCGGACGAAGCGTTTTGCTTCTGTTAATTGCTGCAGAGCTGCACCCTGACTTGGGATGCCAGAACCGAGCTGTAGGCCCATTGCAGGCACACACCACTCCTGTAAGCCACCACATCTGAGAAGTGTCGGCAGTGTTGGGCGCAAGGATCCTGTTGCGGCAACCAGTGGCTGTGTCTTCAGAGCGGGTGAAAAAGTGGAGGCCGCCCCCGCCTTCCCTGTCCTCCAAAACGCTCGGCAGTCTGGCCAATGGCCTGAGATCCCACTTCCTCCTGCGCACACTCCCAACCCCCTCTGTGCGGGGACTGCAAGCCATGGGGTGGCCAAGGTCTGGGCCCTGCAGTGCCAGGCTGGGGCTGAGCAGCGAGGGGCACGTGGGGTGGCCTGTCTCCCGGCACAGGAGGCCCTGCTCGGCCCACCAGCCTGCAAATGAGCCAGGAAATCTGAGTGCCAACAGGGGCTTGTGCACGGGGCAAATGCCCACCCCTTGCAGAACCAGCCACTGAGGGCAGAGGAGGGTGGTGCCGTCACGGAGGCAGTGGAGGTGGTCCCTGGGATGGCTCGACGACGCCTTGTTTAAAAGAGTGCAAGCCCCACTAGGGGAGAGCAGGGTGGGCCCCTCAGCCCTGGCGAAGGCTGGTCGTGCCTGCTGCAGCCACACGTGCCCATGCCTGGACCTCAGACCAGCAGCCCCGCGCCAAAGCTGGGCCAGCGTGGTCCGTGTGGACGGGGAATTCAGGGGGTGACCAGCTGCAGGCACTGCTGCAATCCGGTTCTGAAATCCCCCCTGCCGGATTCTGTGTTCTGCAGAAGGAGTGTGTTGGGATATTTAGTTTAACTCTAGCAAGAATTTGCAAGCTGGAATGTGCAAGCAGCTGTACCTTTTGCAGAGGACCTGGTCATGTGGTCTGTCCGGGTAAATGTTGCTATTTTGTTGGGCTCCTAGCTGGGCTGTGTGTCTGTGTTTTTCTGTCAGGCTGAGTGAGTGCTGAGAGCCAGTCATGCTTTCTGAGAGCTGTTACCTGTTTATACTATGAAGTACAAAGTTCTGTTTGAACCCTAGTCTCTGCATCTTTCTTCGTGTGGACTCTATGTTCAACTAAACGGCTTTATCCGCTAATGCGACATTTCCATCAGGTTATGGGCCCAGATAGCCGTTAGAGGACCGTGAGTTGACCAGAGCAGACCAGTTCCAAGTTGGGAGTAGCTCAGACGAGGAAGGAACATCTTGAGAAGCCAACATGCAGACAAATGTCAGTATGGCAAGTTTTCCCTTGACCCATTTGTCAGGGAACAACTACATGGCTTCGAGCACCAAGATGAAAATGTTCCTGCATCGTGAGCAGCTGTGGACCATTGTCCAGGACCCTCCAGATGAGTATGATGAGGAGCAGTCCCGACAGGACGAGAGGGCTCTGGCCACGCTAATACTGTCCCTGGAAGATGACCAACTGGTGCACGTGCGAGGAATAGAGACTGCCCAGGAGTGTTGGAGAACTTTGAGGAGCATTTACGTGAGAGACACAATGAGTTCTAGGATAATGCTCTCCAGGAAACTCTATAGGGCTCGGCTTCAGCCAGGAGGCAGCATTAAAGAGCACTTGCAATTCATGAGACTGACGTTTCAAGAATTGGAGGAGAAAGGGATGACCTTTCCAGAATCTCAAAAGGCTTGTATCCTGCTGAGCTCACTGGACTCTAGCTATGATATGTGTGTACTAACTCTGAAGGCGATGCCAGAGGATGAACTGACCTTAGCATTCCTGACTGGGCGACTGTTAAAGGAAGAAGAGAAAAGGTCTGAGAATTTAAAAGTTAGAGGTGGCAGCAACAGCACAGCACCAAGGAGGATCCAGAACACAGAGAGGAAAAGTTCCAGCGTACACTTCATAAGAAGATGCTGCAGGTGTGGGTCTGAGAACCACCTGCAACGCGAGTGCACGCAGGGGAGACCCATAAGGAAGAAAGGATCAACCTCATGGAGGGGCAAGGAAGAAGCTAAAGTCTCTGTGGTCAAGATGACACAAGATAGTGACCAGCAGACTTGGCTAGTGGACTCTGGCGCTAGCCAGCATGTAGCAATAGATCCAGCCTTGTTCACTGCATTGGTGCCTACACCTAAAGCCCATGTCAGCTTGGCTAATGGTGTATGCACATCAGTGGAAGGTCAAGGAGAAGTCTTTATGCCTTGCTTAGGTGAGTCCCTCAATGGAGTTCTTTGTGTTCCAGAATTACAACACAATTTACTCAGTGTGTCCTGTCTTTGCAAACAGGGGTACAAGATAGAATTTGAAAAGAATGTATGTAATATTAAGAAGGGCAGTGATATGTGTGCGCAAGGTGTAGTAGAAGATAATCTGTATATACTGCAAGCTGTTCCAAAGAGCAGTACAACTCAAGAATGTATGAATGTGTATGCAAACACCCCTGAGCATCTAAACATTTGTGGCATAGACATTTTGGCCACTCCGGGTTTGCAGCCCTGAAGAAAACAATTGAAATTGCGCAGGGTTTGAAGTTTAAAAAGTGCAACAACTATTTAGACTGTGCAACTTGCAAAGTTGCAAAATCTGTTGCATGCCTTTTTAGCAAAAAGAGTGACAGGAACTCTGGAAGATGCTTCCAGCTAGTCCATGCGGACCTGATTGGACCATTGACCAAAACTATTGGGGGTGCAAAATATATCTTAACTCTTGTACTTTTCTAGATATGGCTTTGTTTATCTGATGAAAAGTAAAGATGAGACCTTCATTAAGTTTAAAGAGTGGGTCAGTTTTGTAGAGAGAAGGTACAACCAAAAAGGTTGGTGCCTTACAATCAGACAGGGGGACAGAATTTCTATCTGGCTCATTTCAAGGCTGGCTGAGACAGATGGGCATACAGCATCGCAAGACCAACCCATATACACCTGCTGAGAATGGGGTTGCAGAAAGAAGGAACCGAACCCTACAAGTTATGCAAAATTCCTTGCTAGCTGACTCAGGGCTAAGCAAGATGTACTGGGGTGAGGCGACCTTGACTGCTAATTATCTTGTAAACAGATTGTGGACCTCAGCTTTGGGCAAAATACCCTACTCTGTTTTGTATGGACGACAGCCTTCGTTAGCCCACCTCAGAATCTTTGGTTCTAGTGCATGGGTTCACATCCCTAAGGCAGTTAGGCGCAAGGGCCAACACAAAGCCAAAAAGATGATTTTTCTAGGCTACGAAGCTGGTGGGAAAAGCTATCATTTTACTGAACCTGGGTCTGGGAAGATTACGCTCTCTAGGTCTGCAAATTTCACTGAGAAGAACTGGGATAGGGTGAAAGACGCATCTGTATATCTGCCTGTGGGTTCTAGTGATCATACACAGCAACCAGCGTTGCCACTGCAACAAGCTGAGCCTAGCAGTGAGCCACAGAGTCAGAATGATGGTAATGATAATTTAAACCTTCCTGGGGTTGAAACTAGCCAGGAAAGTGGAGGTGAGCAACCAGAAGGACCTGTTACTCCCAGAAGTTCTGAACGCTCTAACAAAGGTATGCCACCTGAGCGTTACTCGCCTGCATCTGTGTGTACTGTAATTTGTGAGCCACAGAGCTATAATGAGGTGTTACAACAGCCACAAGCAGAGCAGCTAAAATGGAAGGCTGCTATGGACAAGGAAATGCAGTCCATGCTAGCTAACAAAGTGTTTACCAAGTGCCAGTTACCACCTGGAAAGAGGGCAATTGATTGCCGGTGGGTGTACAAACAGAAAGTCTTGAGTGATGGCAACTTGCAACACAAGGCAAGACTTGTAGCAAAAGGCTTCACGCAGAAAGAAAACGTCCACTTTGGGGAGACATATGCTCCTACAGTTAAAGGGGAATCAGTTAGGATTGCCTTGGTTCTAGCTGACAAATTAGACCTTACAGTGAAGCACTATGGCTTCACCACTGCATATTTGAATGCAGCTTTAGATGAGGAGTTGTACATGTCTGAACCACCTGGATATAGTACAAAACCAGGTATGGTGTGGAGGCTGAATAGAGCGATTTATGGGCTTAAACAATCTGCCCACAATTGGAACAGATGCCTTGATTCCACCTTACAGAAGATGGGTTTCAGAGCTGCAAAGACAGACTCATGTGTTTACACCTTACAACAAGGTGATAAGCAAGTATACTTGTTGACTCATGTTGATGATCTGCTCATAACAAATTGAACAGGTTGCAATAAATCTAAAGAAGGAGTTTCAGTTGAAAGACCTTGGAGAAATTAAAAATTATCTAGGTGTAGAAGTTCAGAAGCTACCTAGTAAAGGTTATGTGCTCAGACAGCAGCAAAAGATAGTACAACTGCTGGAAAGTCTTAATATGCAACAATGTAAACCTGAAAAAACTCCAATGGCCACTGACTTTCAAAGGGACATTGGTGAACAAGAAGACAGTGAGGTAGAATACTGTGACCAAGAAAAGTACCAGTCAGCAGTAGGAAGTTTACTTAGCTCAATGGTCTAGGCCAGACATTGCAGCAGCTGTTAACATCCTTAGCAGACACGTCTCTAAGCCAACTGAGAGACACTGGCAAGGAATCAAAAGAGTGTTAAGGTACCTGAAGGGAACCAAAACTAAAGGGCTAACAGTCCAACCAGTGGAGGCCTTAGAACTGGTGGCCTACTCTGATGCCAGTTGGGCAGATGAGATAGCGAGTAGGAAATCTACCTTGGGCATGATCGTTACACTAGGAGGAGCCCTGGTGGGGTGGAGAGCCCGAAGACAGTCTTGTGTGTCACTCTCAAGTTCAGAGGCTGAGTTTTCAGCACTGTCAGAGGTGTGCACTGAACTTATTTGGTATCAGCAACTTCTGAAGGACTTACAAATTGAAGTGATACAGCCTTTCACAGTTTGGGATGACAGCGAGACATGCATTGCTATGGCAACTTCACAGAGAGTCAAAGGTAGAAGCAAGCATTAGGTATTGTAACGTGAGGGAAGCTGTGCAAAACAAACTGGTGAAACTAGTGTACTGTCCATCTGAGCATAACAAGGCTGACATTATGACCAAAGCACTAGGAACGGTCAAACACAGTAGTTCCTTGCTGGGTATGTCTGATGATGTAAATGGATAAGGTACCAAAATTATGTATATATTATGTGTGTAATATACGTGAACAACATCCAGCTTGAAATTTGGAGGGGTGTTGGGATATTTAGTGTAACTCTAGCAAGAATTTGCAAGCTGGAATATGCAAGCAGCTGTGCCTTTTGCAGAGGACCTGGTCATGTGGTCTGTCCGGGTAAATGTTGCTATTTTGTTGGGCTCCTAGCTGGGCTGTGTGTCTGTGTTTTTCTGTCAGGCTGAATGAGTGCTGAGAGCCAGTCATGCTTTCTGAGAGCTGTTACCTGCTTATACTATGAAATACAAAGTTCTGTTTGAACCCTAGTCTCTGCATCTTTCTTCATGTGGACTCTATGTTCAACTAAGCGGCTTTATCCGCTAATGCGACATTTCCATCAGAGTGTTTTTTCCCAGAGGGCCCCCCCCTCTGCCTCGGTGGTGAGGTTTCATCCGGCGGCTGCCCAGTAAAAAGAGAGGGGGGCCAGCGCGGTTCCCTTGGGACTGGTGCCCCTGGATCAAGCCCTGCCCGCTCCTGTTGTGGCACAGCAGGGTTCCTTGTACACAATCGCTTCGCTTGCTTAGAACGTGGCAAACGTTTGCCACTGGCATTTTCTGCCGTGATGCCTTAAAGGAGTGGCACAACACCCGAAACAGGGATGCAGCTTGGTTCGAAAGCATCACTGCCTGGGGATCGGGGTGAAGCAGAGAGAGCTCCTTCTGAGCACGGGTTCCCAGCGTTGGCGCGGGGACGGGCGGGTCGCTCGGCCATCCGCTCTCCTCTCAGGCAGGGATGCCACTTTGGGGATCTGTCGGCTGCCAAGGTGGTGCCCCCCTTTCTGTTGCCTGTTGACACCCCTCCCCCATAGCTTCCCTTGTTTGCACAGGGGCTTCTTCATCTTCTCCAAGCTGGTGGAGCTTGTTGGGGCGGAGGAGGAAGGCCTTGGCTGCTCCCAGCATGCCCTGCTCAGCCTGCCTCGAAGAAGGGGCACAGCAGGCAGTGGGAAACTGGGCAGCTGCTGTTCCTGCCTCGGGCACGATCCTGCAGCGGGTGTGAGTTGAGCAGGATCACAGTCCGCCAGCCTGAGACCTGCCCGTGGAAGCGACGGCAGCGGGAATGGCTTGTCCGTGAGGAGGGCAGTGGAGGGTGGCTGTGTGTGAGCAGCTCCAGGGGAGCCTGGAGGGATCTGGTGCTGGCCGTGGCGGGGGCGCCTCGTGCAGCGCAAAGAGCCACTTGCCAGGAGAGCT
Organism: Lerista edwardsae; assembly: GCA_029204185.1. Classification (NCBI taxonomy): domain Eukaryota; kingdom Metazoa; phylum Chordata; class Lepidosauria; order Squamata; family Scincidae; genus Lerista; species Lerista edwardsae. The sequence goes on along the minus strand of JAJKFI010000036.1, from coordinate 528,938 downwards.
GGCGCCGGCATGCTCAGGCTCTGCCTGAGGGCACAGAGGATCGGCATCCCAAGGAGGATGTGGCTGAGAAGTGGCTTCGCCTGTGTGGAGAGCAGGAAGGCAGCGTTCGAGGGGGCACCTGGGCACCTGCAGCAGGCCTGGTGAGTGTGAGGAAGGACGGGTTTGCAGTGCCAGCTGCCCATCACCCTCTGACCCAGTCTGCAACGGTTCGTGCACAGCAGTGGAGCTGGAGGAGCAAGTGGGCAGCTGCCACCCCTGTCCTCCCAGCATGCTCAGGGGCAAGAAGGGCTCAGAGAGCAGAGGAAGGTGGCCAGGTGGGTGCTGGGCTGGGGCAGGGCTGCCTGGGCAACTTTGATCACGTACTGACACTGGTGGCCACCCCAGAGACTTCCAGGTATGCCCCGGCAGGAGGCAGGCCAGGGGAGCACCTGTGCTGAGGTTCCGTGTGCACACGCAGACCAGGCTCACGGGGGCCTGTGTGGCGGGGCGGGTGGGGGTGGCTGGCAGGCGGCTGGGCTGTTCCCTTCGAGCAGGCCTGGCAGTGGCTGTGTGGCCTCCCCCCACCCCCCCTCCCGCACGGCCCTGCCGATGGCACTTCTGTTTGGGAGTCGCATCTGTGTGAGGTGCCTCGTGCGCGTCACATGCAGCCGCCCTCTGCCCGCGGTGCTCCTGGCGCTCTCGTACCTTTGCCTGGCTTTGTCCCAGTCAGAGACAAGGCCTGTCGGTCGCCACCTCTGCGGTCCTTGGGCTTTGCGTCCGGAGGCTTCTGTGGCGCTTCAGTGGGTGGGGCCTGGACCGGGGCCTGAGCCGGAGTCTGGGCCTGGACCTGAGTCTGGGCCTGGGCCGGAGTCTGGGCCTGGGCCTGGGCCTGGACCTGAGCCTGGGCCTGAGCCTGGGCCGGGGCCAGAGTCTGGACCTGGGCCTGGGCCTGGACCTGGGCCGGAGCCTCGAGCCCGGGTTGGTTCATGTATTTCAGGAGCACAAACGGCGAGGGGTAGGAGAAGTACGGCCCTCGCCCCTGAGAGGGATCCAGTCGCTGGGGGGGATAGTTAGGGGGCGATACAGCTCCGGGGAGGGGCAGCTGCAGAGGGGGCGGCCTGGCTACTCTGGCCAGCGCCTGCACGGGGGGCGTGGGTGGGAAGTAGGACGCCAGGGCCGGGGGCGCTTGTGCGCCGAGGCCAGTTGGGGTGCTGAAGTCGGGCCACAAGGCGGGCTGGGGGTCTGCTGAGAAGAGGGAAGCAGGGCCCCACCTGACTGGGGGGCTGGCCACGTCTGCCGGGGGGAGGAGTGTGGTGAAGCCTGGGCTAGATTCCGGCCACAGAAGCCACTCGGGTGGAAGCTCGGCTGGGAAGTTGGGCGTGAGGGGGCCAACCTCTGGGTAGTGGGGGACAAAGCCGGGCATGGGGGCAGGCTGGAGCTGGAGGCCAGGCGGGGCGATGGGCAAGGGCCCCCACCTGACTGGAGCACCTGCTTGGCCGGGGCCTGCGCCAGCGGCGGAGTCGCCGCCCTGGGGGCTCAGGGCCGCAAAGTCTGAGCATCCCTCCAACGCCTGTGGCGGCCAGTCCGTCGGGAACGGGGGTGGGAGCCCCGAGGACACCGGCCCACCCTCTAGGCTGTCGGGGCTGAGGTCGTCACTCGTGGGGGGGCCCGGTGGGAGGTGGGGGTGCCAGGGGATGGGGCATTCAAAGCAGTAGCCTCGGGGCCCGTTGCTGGAGCCTGTCGTGCTGCTCCCCCACGGGGTGTCTGGCTGAGCGTAGCTTAGAGGGACAGGGTCATCGGCTGCAAAGAACAGAAAGAGGCGCCACTGACGGTGCGGGTCACGCCGGCCCTCCAGGCGCCCCTCCCCGCCTCGAAGCAGCCGCCGGGCGTCAGTGGTCAGGGGCGGGCAGGGCCCCCAGGCGGGAGAGCCACAGGGAGCGTCTCCCTGAGCCACTGAGGGACGCCAGCCCTGAGGACTGGGCGCCTAGGCTGGTGCTGCTGCCCCACAGCCCCCCGTGCCCCATCCGCCCCCTCGGCCCCCTCTCTGCCACCCGCTCCTTTGCTCAGCAGGACGCCGAAAGGCCCCCCCGCCCAGCCGCTCCCAACCTCAGCTCCTGCCCAGGCTCGCGCGGGGTGCTTGGGGAAGCAGCAGAGTCCAAGAAAACGAGCCCCCCACCCCACCCCCAGCGGCGAGAAGAGCTGTGCTGAGAGGAGGGGCCGTGTGCTGGCCCCAGTGAGGCAGCGATCGGAGGGCAGGGGGGCTGTTCCGCAGGGCTCAGCCCCGGGCGGATAGAGACAGACGTTTTGCCGTTGAGGGCTGCGGGTGGCTCCGAGAAGCAGACGGTAAAATCTTTACATTTGTTTGAATATTTCCAAATAATACCGTCATGTTATAGATCATTTGAGGCAGGATTTACGGCAGAATGCAATGAAACCACCTTGAGGAATCTGTGGTCCATCACACACGATAGCCATAAAGCCAGACAATGAAAACAACGAAAACAGAAAGCCAGGTAACTCAGAACTGAGCAATGAGACTGATGGATCCAGGAGCCAATGAGGTGTTGTTAAGACGCAGCAGGGAACCAATCAGGTATTCGCCTGAGTCAGCTCTTATTTCCGTGTATCGGAGCTAATACTAGAACTCCTATTCAGTGGTGTGAATGTCATCAAGTTGGCTCACTTTTTGGGGGGGGGTTGGGTTGGGTTGGTTGGTTGGTTACTGATTGGTCAACCGTTACTGTTGTATACTAAAAAGAATCCTAGTGATGTCTCTGCGTCTGGGCGGTGCCTCGGTTGTCCTTTATGGCTGCATGGTCTGGTGCAGGAGGAGGAGGAGGTCCATCGTCCAGATGACGCACTGACCCCCTGCACCAGGTGATGCAGACCTAGTGATGCCTCTGCCTCAGAGCAAGCCGTGGCCGCCCCCCTCGAGGGAGCCTCCGGGCCTCCTTGGAAAGGCCAGGAGGGAGCAGCAGACGGGCTCCTCTGAGCTGCCCAAGGGGCAGGGGCAGGGGCAGGGGCGGGCGGGCCGTGCTGTGACCCGGTGCGGCTGACACGCCTGCAGACAGGCGGGTGGCACTTCCAGGCCACAGGCAGGCAGGCACAGCCCCCCCTCCCCGTGACCACGGAGGTGCCTCTGCTCTGCCCTGCCCTGGATCCAGAAGGTAAAATGCTTTGATGGAAGCCCCACGGGCTTTGTGTGTGAGCCCTTGCAGGTCTACTCAGAAACAAGCCTCACTGGGTGTGGTGGTACTTGCCCCCAGGTAAGCATGCCAAGGACTGCAGCCTGAGAATGACCTGCCAGCAAAACCAGGCAGTGCCTCCAAGTGCCTCCGCTGGGCTGGGGCACGCCACCGGCCCCAGGAGTGGCACCCCCACGCCCGTTCCAGGCCAAGCCTCTTACTGAGGGGGAGGTCGCGGGTGGCACTGCCAAGAGGCGCCTGCGGAGCAGACACGGCCCAGCACCTGTCCAGGTCCTGCCAAGGGCTCTCTCTCGCCCCGGCGTCGCCTCGGTCTGCTCCCGCCTGCCCCACGCCACAGCCCTCAAGCGCTCCGCAGAGCCTCGGCACCAGGCTCAGCTCGCCAGGGGGCCCAGGTCCAGGGGAGGGGAGCAGCGGGTGGCCAGTCCAGAGCAGCCAGCAGCCTGCGCACCTCACTGCCCCCCACTGCCCAAGAGTCTCCAAACCCTGGCCCAGGGGCCAAGTGCAGCCCACAGCAAGCCTCTGGCCCCCCGTGAGCCAGCCTGTGGCCCTCCTGATTTGGTGGCATGGGCTGCACCCTCCAAGCTGTGCTCTGGCTGGCCGCAGGCAGCCTCCCTGGCCCCCAGAATGCCTCTGAGAGGTCACCAATAGCCACTTCCTGGTTTTCCCAGAGAAGAAGTGGTGTTTTTAGGCCCTCCAAAAAAGCAAGCCGGCTTCCAGAGGGTCAGAGCGGCCTCCCCAGCCCCAGACCCTGCTCTGGGCATTTCCTGTGACCTGCTGGTCCTGAGACATTCACTCCAGCACCCCAAGTCAGCTGCTTGTGGGGTTGGGGAACAGGGGCCCGTTAAAGTGGGTGCTGTACTCCTGTGTTGTGTGTTGGTTCTTGGAGGAATCCTGGAACTCTAAGTCCGTTCATTCGTTCACCCAAGTCCCATCTCTAATGTCTCAATGTAAATTGTATGTATCTATTTGGCCAAGGCAGTCCCGCCTCCTGCCCCAATAGGAGTAAGCAGGAGAGGAGGTGCAATCCAGCGCTGTGGCAAGCGTCCCGTCAGGGGCGTCTGTGCTAGTGAGTCGGGTGCTTGGGCACCACCGCGCCCTTCAGCTGTACTGGTCATGCGCCGGTCGAGCGCCAGCGGTGCTCGGTTGCCACAGGACTTTGCAAAGGGCGTTCTAGAGGCATGCCAGGGGTGTAACGAGGTGCAGGGAGTGGCGACGGGGTGGCAATGGCAGGCAGCCGTAGCGCAGAATCCTAAACCCTAACCCTGACCGAGGTGGCTCTGATTCGGGCCGCTGCTGTGCACATTGACCTGCGCCTGCAAATCAATGTGCAGGTGCAGATCCGAGCAGCCCCGTCGGGCTGGTTGGGGCTTACCCAGGTGCAATGGGAAAACCTCCCCTTGCCCTGCGCTGTCCTCCTAGTGGATTTAGGATGCAGCCCTGCTGAGCCAGCCTTGCCAAGCTGGTCACTGCTTAGGACTGGGCTGTGAGTCGCCTCTTCACCAGCTAAATACGGTCAGCTCTTTTAGCTGTTCCAGACAGGACTTGGCTTCCAAATCCCTCACCATGCCAGTGGAGCCCCTCTGAGCTAGCCCCAGCCTATCAGTGTCTGTCTTAAAGGGCGAGGGGACCAGAGACATTACAAGCCAGTCGGCTTAAGGTCTCTTCCAGGACAGGTGGAGGAAAGCCTCATTAAAGACACAACCTTAACAAAACACAGAGCAGCATGGCCAGAAGTGCTTAACATAAGAACAAGATATGATAAACTTCAGATGTTTGAGAGCCTCAATATTTAAGAAGCATTAACATTCTTAAATATATTTACTCACAATAAACATTCAACTTAGGTTTTAATCCAGTTGTTTTATACCCAGTAAATAATTATAAAGCTTCAAAATTTGTCATTTACTTTTCATATTAATATACAGTATATTATAACACTTCTATATTGTGATGCAAAAAGGAGCTCAGTCAACGTTCTGCCATGAACCACACATTATATGCCAAAGAGCCACATGTCGCTTAGGAGCCGTGGTTTGGCCACCCGAAGATAGACGCAAGCTTTCCTGAGGGAGAATCAGTCTGGATTCTGCAAGGGTAAGTCTTGCCTCACAAATGTTTTAGAATTCTTTGAAAAGGTTAACAGGCATGTGGATGCGAGCAAATACATGGATATTATATATCTGGACTTTCAGAAGGCGTTTGACACGGTCCCTCACCAAAGGCTGCTGAGAAAATTTCACAGTCAGGGAACAAGAGGGCAGGTCCTCTTATGGATAAGGAACTGGTTGAGGACCTCTCTCTTTTCATGAGAGAGGTGAAAAGCAGAGGGCCCCAAACAGAAGCACAACCAGACAAACAAGCGCCTGGGGCAAGGGAGTATCTGCGGCACCCCTGGGCAAAGGGAGGGGCCTCTGTGCAACCCGGAAGAGGCCGCAGGGACCTCCGAACACTGCCTGGAGAGCTCTCCAAATTCTACGGTTTTGCTGTGCAACAGTAGGGGAGCTGTTCTTTACTTTTTAACACTTTTAAAGTGGATCTGCAGGAAAATTGCAACCCCCCTTGGTATAGTGCCCAGGGGCGGCTACCCCTCAGGCTCTACCCTTGTTACATCTCTGGCCCCAAGGATCTGTCTTGGGGCTGGTGCTTTTCAACTTGTTCATAAATGACCTGGAGACAGGGATAAGCAGCCGTAAGGTGGCCAAGTTTGTGGATGACACTAAACTTTTCCGGGTGGTGAAGACCAGAAGGGATTGTGAAGAGCTCCAGAAGGACCTCTCCAAGTTGGGGGAATGGGCAGCCAAATGGCAGATGCGTTTCAACGTAGACAAGTGTAAAGTGATGCACATTGGGGCAAAAACCCAAAACTTCACCTACAGGCTTATGGGTGCTGAGCTGTCTGTGACAGCTCAAGAGAGAGATCTTGGGGTGCTGGTGGACACCAGCTATGGACTCCCCTATGCGCTCCTTGGATCTGTGCCTGCTAAACATCCTCCCAGATTTATGGCTGAATCCCAAGCCTGCCTCCCTGACGGGATGGCACGCCTGCTGGCCCACCCACCCAGAAACGCCCTCCCCCCACCCCGATCCATGATGGGGCGGCTTTGGCCAACCAAGGGAGGCGCTGTGTGAGCACAACGGGACCATTGCTGCTTGCAGCGCCAGTCCCATTGCCTTAGTGCCGATGCAGGGGGGCTGCTCAGCACCCCTGTGTTGGCACTCATGACATGGCGCTGACGCAATGATGTTGTGTTGGCACCACGCCTCTTTTAGGATGGCGCTGTCAGTTTGTGGTGACTGTGAAAAAGGCCAATTCCATGCTCAGGATAATTAAAAAGGGAATTGATAATAAAACTGCCAATATTATGCTGTTGTACAAAACAATGGCAGGCCACATCTGGAACCTTCTGGTTGCCACATCTCAAAAAGGACAGGATGGAACTAGAGAAGACGCAGAAGAGAGCGACCAAAATGATTACGGGGCTGGGGCACCTCCCATATGAGGAAAGGCTGCAGCGTTTGGGGCTCTCCAGCCTGGAAAAAAGGCGCCTGAGGGGGCACATGATTGGCAGTGCAATTCAACCCCCCCCCCCGTTTAATCAGCCCTGCGCTGTTGCACACGTGCCATAAAGCACAAGCTGCCGCTATGCTGCACCTGGGCCAGCCAAGTTTAGCTGTTGCAGGGGCGCTTCTGGGTGGGGGAGCGGGAGGAAGTGCAGAACAGGGCAGGGGTGGGCAGGCTGGGCAGTGTTCCGGGCCAGGGAGGGGGTGGAGCCTGGATATGGCCATTAAGCTGCATCCAAGCTCCTGTCCCCAAGTCGCGTGGCTTGCTTGGACAAACGTGCACAGATGTGCCCTTGCCCCGTGGAGACTCCAAGCAGCTCCCAACTTGCACCGGACATGGTGCAGGCACACCAGCCTGCCCACTCCAGTGCCATTTAGAATTAGAATTGCGCACTTAGATGTACACAATTGTGCAGGAAGTGGACAGATGGGTGTTCTTTTCCCTCTCATGCAACATCAGAACCAGGGGACATCGACTAAAATTGAACATTGGGGGGAGTTAGAACAAACCAAAGAAAATATTTCTTGACCCAGCATATAATTAGTCTGTGGAACTCCTTCCCTGAGGATGTGGTGATGGAGTCTGGCCCAGATGCCTGTAAAAGGGAATTAGACATATTTTTGGAAGAAAAGTCCATCGCAGGTTACAGGCCATGATGGGTGTGTTCAGCCTCCTGGTTTAAGAGGCAGTCTGCCTCAGAATGCCAGGTGCAGGGGAGTGGCAACGGGATGCAGACATCTTGTCTTGGGCACTCCCTGAGGTACCAGGTGGGCCGCTGTGAGATGCAGGAAGCTGGACTAGAGGGTCCTTTGGCCAGATCCAGCAGGGCTCTTCTTGTGTTCTTAGAGACAAGTACGTGCTATTTTGAAAATGAGTTGGCCCATCATGACGATACTCAGAAGTTGTAACATTACGCAACTGGGTGTGAAGAAAGGCGGACGCAGCGCAGACCAGAGTGAGGCGGCTCCTTCGCAGCTGTTTGCTGAGTTCAAGGATGGCCCAGGAGAGGAGGGACTTTGTGGTGCCCATTGTCACGGCCCTCGTGACACCCCTGTCCCTGGTCTCTGCTGAACTGCACAGCAACACGTGCTCTTCTTCAACACCACCCTCACAACCACAAAGCCTCGTGGCTTCCTTGTGCGGCCAGAAACGTTGGCCCCCTCTGGTGACAGGATCGGAGCGAAGCAAACTCTACCCCTCAAACGGCAAAGTGCAGCAGCTGTGTTTAGTTTCCGCCCCCAGGCACAGCGCTCCGTGCCTCTGCAGAACCCAGCAAGGCCGAGGATTGGCGTCAAGTGCAAGGCGGGGATGGAAGGAAGCCCCTGGAGCTGCCTGTGGGAGGGGCTGGCCAGTACCCCCCCACCCTCTGGCTCTTGGCCAGAACCAAGGGAAGAAGCAGGGCTGCTGGGTCGGAGCTGGCGCGGCGCATCGACGCAGTGGCAGGCACGAACGCTGCTTCCCCTGGCAAGCTGTGGCCGAGGGTGCCACGAACACGTGCACGGGGCACCGACACAGGCAGTGCATCATGGGAAGATCCAGCCCTGCACATGTGAGAGGGGCCTTCGCCTCACTTGGTCCACACAGAGGACGCCTGGCCTTTGCCCTCCCTGGCCCCGCCCCAGCCACCTTTCTGCCAGGGCAGTGCTGATGGGGCTGTTGAGAGCGCTGCCCGCAGGTGCCCAGCGGAGGGAATCGGGCGCGGCACCACATACATGTAGCCTCTCGCAGGCAACAGGGCTCCCCCCTCACGCAGGCGAGGCGCTTGGTCCTTGCTCTGAAGAAAGAGGGCCCCCCCAGATGAAGAGGAGGCGCCTTCAGCAGCAGGAAAGGCTCACTGCCCAGGGCTGTGCTGTTGGCGTCCGGGGTGGTGGTGGTGTCGCAGGCCACACGAGGGGCCACTGGCGAGCAGGCTCTGCTGGGAGGGCCAGGAAGAGGGGTGCCCCTCCCGCCTGGTCTGCTCCGCCTGGCCCTTCGGCTGCTGTGCTGGGGGTGGCGGTGGCTGGAGACAGACCCCTGGGCTCCGGGGGCACAGCCAGGCTGCAGGCGGGGGCACACCGAGTTCAAAGGAGAGGCAGGCTGGCCTGGCCTGAGGGGGGGGTGCCTGTTTACTCCGAGCTTGTACAGGCTACTTTTCAGCAAGACGGCGCATGTGACCCCCTCAGTCGCGGGAGACCCCAGGCCCGTGACGGCAGCGGCAGCGGCAGCAGCAGCAGCAGCGCCACTCCTGAGGGCAACTGCCCGGCCCCTGCCAGGCAAAGCGGCTGCCCACGGGCAGAGGCCCCTGCAACCTGGAACGGGAAGAGCCCCCCCCCCAGCTCCGGCGCCTCCTTCCGACGGGCCCTCTCCCCTCCGCACAGCAGGACACCCCAGTCAGGCCCGTCAGAGAGTTTATTGCGGTTGCAGCGACGCGCGCTCCGCCAGTGGCCGCCGGGCGCATCACCAGATGAAGAGCGGCTTCCCGTCCTCCACCGAGAGCTGATGGAGGCAGCCGAGGAAGAGCAGGCAGCTGCTGAGCAGCTCCGGGGGCGCCACGCTGTGCACCGCCTTCTGCAGGAACTGCACGTCGTTGTAGGAGGCAGCCTCCGGCCCCGTCAGCTCTGGTCGCTCCCGCAGGATGCCGAACGTGTTCACGACCAGCTCCGTCAGCCGCGGGTGGATCGCCGGGTCGTAGCCCAGAGGCCGGAGGCGGCGCATGACGCCTTCGTAGCGCTCCATGATGGCCGCCGCCTGCTCGTCGCTCAGGAGGAAGTAGGGGTCCCGTCCGCGCTGCGGAGAGAGAGGAACAGCAGTCAGGCCGCGGCCCTGGGCTGGCCCGAGGCAGCAGCCCCCCGCCCCACGGCCCCCGCGGGGAGCGGCCCTCCAGGCACCGGGGCTTCCTGAGCCGCCGCCGCTGGCTAGAGAGGGGACCTCCGCGCTGGCGCCCCCGGCTCCCGGCCTGCTTTCCCAGCCCCGGCATTCAGGAGAGACTGTCCAGGGCAGCGTCCGCTCTGCCGCCGCTCGTGCACAGGGCCCAGCAGGAGGCGCGCGAGGCCTGGTGGAGACTGGCCCGGTTCAGCGCCAGGCAAGCCGAGGGCAAGGAGAGCCTGCTGGCGGGGGGCCAGAGGCACGTGGACGGGCGCAGTGTGGGGCAGTCGCGCAGGGCAGAGGCGCAGAAGGGCCCCTCGTCGTCTCCAGTGCAGCCCACAGCGAGGCGCGAAGAGGCGGCGGCTGGTCCTTCGCTGTCCCGCCGGGCTGGAGCCGGCGCGGGAGGGGGCCGCGGGCTGAGTCCCAGGCAGCCGGTCCTGGCCTTGTGGGCCTCCTGCAAGCGCGCAGACAGTGGCCTCGGCCTGCAGCCCCAGGAGCAGGGGGGTCACCTGGGCCCCTCCAGGGCTTCTGCCTCCAGCCCCTCGGCCTCCTCTCGGCAGCTGCCCCCTCGCACAGGCCAGTTCCCTCAGCCTCTCCTCACAAGGCTTCTTCTCTGAGAATCCTTTTTGTTCTTCGCTGAACCTGCTCCAGTTTGGCTGCATCTTTCTTAAAGTGATGTACCCAGAATTGGACAAAGGACTCCAGGTGAGATCTGACCAATGTGGAGTAGAGCAGAACTCCTACTTCTCTTGACTTGGGAGGTATAGTATGGTGCTGCAAGTGCAGGGTAAAATTGTGTTTGCCTTCTTTGCAGCTGCACCACACAGCTGACTTATGATCATTTTGCGATCTGCTGCAACCCCAAGATCCCCTCATGCGTTGTGCTGCCAAGCCAGTTATCTCCCATTCTTCACCTGCATCTTTGGCTGTTTTTCCCCAAATGCAGAACCTTGTGTTTGTCCCTGTTGAACTTCATCTTATCCATTTCAGTTCAGCATTGCATTCTGTCAAGGCCTTCCTGAAGGCTTCTACTAGCTTCTGTTGTGTTTGCTACTCCTCCCAGCTTGGAGCCTCATGCTCCCAAGGTGCAAAAGGACATCTTTGAGAAAACGTTATCTTTGAGAAGTCCTGGAGGAAGGGGGAGATGCTGCTCGACTGGGGTTAATGTGGTCCCAATCTTTAAGAAGGTGAACAAGGAAGATCCAGGAAATCAGGCAGCCAAAGGAGAGAACCACACTGGGAAGGCAACAGCTGGGCCTGAGGATTGGCAGATCATAAGAATACTGTAGATTTGTAAAAACCCCATTGGAAAAAAATGGTGGTTTAGACTAGCCTGCTCATGTAAGCCGCCTTGGGCATTTGCTTCGGCATGGGAAAGGTGTTGCAGTTTCACACCACACACTCCAGAACTAGTGGAAACTGGC